>JAQFXN010000315.1:0-24224 GCA_034693365.1 Liacarus xylariae | reverse complement strand
CTTATTGAATAAATTATGTCATTTTATTATTTTGGCGATTTGAATGTTTATTATAAAGGTTTTGCGAAATGTATTTTGGTCAATTGTAGCTAAACCATTCAAACACAAACTATATTTTTCATTCATAAGCTTTCATATATCAAATCAAAGATTACAAAAAACTATATTATATAAAAAATGTCTAATTAATATTTTAAAATAATTCTTATATCACTTTTTCTCTCATTTTTAGTTTTTCAAATAAAATAGTTAAAAAAAGGGAAAATTCATTAAAATATTCATTAAATGGAAATTTAGAGAAAAAAACTCTTTTTATTGCTGTAATTAAATCTTTTTAAGCAATTAAAAAATTCTAAAGAATTAATTGAATAGTAAGAAGAATAAAAAAAATATGTTTATTCAAATTAAAAGTTCTAATATATTTGTTCATATATTAGTGATGAACAGATTGTACAGTAGTTTTAGTTAATAGTGGAGGGTTAGGGACAGGAGTAACTGTTACATTATCTACATTATAGTGAACTGTAAGAACTGTGGACTAATACTAAATATAGTTTCTCTTATATATGACACACAAAATATGTTGATTTTTGTCAAATTTTCGTTTGCATTTGCAGCTGATTTGACGGCGCGATTGCTATTTCTAGTGATAGACAATAAATTTTATGTTAATTATACAGATTTTGTGGACATTTGTCAATATAAACGGAAGTTTCACTATATTTGACTGTGAGCTATGATGTATGGTTTGGTGTATGTGTGGGTATATTATATACAACCGGTGCTGCTGTTACAAGACTGAGCGAGACCTACAGCCCAAGACCTACCGCAAACAGAGTTTATTGCCTTAAAAACTTATGAATGCCGAGCACTGGTAGATTCGAACCGTATCGCCGGGTCCAATATTTGCAATTCGTAACAACACTATTACTATAAGGGCTATCCTTTTAAGAAGTGAACATTTTTTTTCTACTTCTTATGCTCTAAAACTTTTACTCTCTCTATGTGTTGTGTATGTGCTTCACAACAGTCCACAATATGTATCTTTCATTTTTCGCAACGCACAGCACATTCACACAAGACGTGGTATATATGCAAAAATATTTCTTTGGTCTCTCGCTCTCTCTCCTCTCTTTCTCCCCGAGTCCTATCATAATCTCTCTGTGCTGTCAATTACATGCAACCAGAAAACTATGAGACACACACACAGAGGGATTGTGTTACACACGATCTTATGGAAAAAGGATACCATACCCTCTCATATGTATACATAGAGACACACACATAGACCACACATAGTCTCTGTGCAACTCTAAAGAAAGAAAATTTTCAAACCATTTTGTGGACTAAATTATTATATGCTTTGCTTATATTCTCCTCCACTTAAAAATGAGTTTTACATAACTTAATACTCTATTTCACTCTCTTTTCCTACTCTTAACCGAAAAGTATTTGTCAAATGAGTAAAAAATAAATAAATAAAAGACTCGCGCAGATAGAGATCGCACTGTTATATCTTGTGTTTAAAGACATTTTTTTGGCACCAATTCATACATAAGAATATATACTCGAAAAACATTAATAAATTTTTATATACTCTAAAATGTTTAGAGAGAATAGAGAAGAGGGTTAGGGAGAGGAGTCAAGAGAGGGAGAGGGGAGAGGGAGAGGACTAATTAAATTTAAAATAAACTCTCACTCTTTCTCACTGTCTTCAAAGAGCAGCACAGGTTTTCTCTATCCCCTCCCACACCCCTATCTCTGTCATAGCGAGCCGGCACTGGAATTAACGCCAAACACTATAGAGTATTGCATATTATAATACACTTATAATATTGTTTTCTGTAGTTTTCTTTCAAGTGATGGCCCAATGATTTAGCGAAGAAAACTCTAAATGAGTTGCGAAGAGTGAGAAGATTTTCTCTTATTTTGTTGTTTAAAATATGATACACGGGTTTAATGGGAAGTGATTATATATATATATATATAGAGAGAGAGGATATCGTCATACAGTGAATAGTGGGTAATGAAAGACACAAATATAGAGAACATAAGAGACACAAGACTTACCGCTCGAGATCTGTTAGACGACTCGAATCACGGAATCCTTTAGCGAATGGATTGCTGTCTATCTTTAGTTTAGTTATCTGTAGAATAAAAGTAAAATAATAATAAAAATTAATTAATATATAAAAAAGAAGTATAAATTCATTTTAAGAATTTAAGAGATTTTTAAAATTCTAGAAAACTTATCACAACTAATCTGATAATAACTTTTTTGAATTAAAGCCCAAAAAATGTTTTATTTTATATGAATTTATATATTTTCTTTTACTGATTAGTAGAAACATTTGGTTTGCGGTTAAACATGAGCTGAATTTTTTTGCGAATTATCTAAAACTTTGTGTTCAATTATAAGTTGAATTTATTTTTGCAGAATTTTATTTTTTAAAAAAAAGATTATCTCAAAAATTATTTATTAAAATAATTACATTGAATAACAAGTAATTAAAAAAATTAATAAATGCTTTTTAAATAAATATAATGAGAAAATGATTCAAATTATTGTAAAACTAATTTAAATCTGCTTATTTTTAAAAAATAACATAAAATTTGTCAAAAAAGAGCCAAATTTTTGCGAATCGATAAGAATAATTGATGAAAACGATAGGGATTTTTAAGGAAAATTAGAAACTTTTCACACATTTAAGAAAAGTCAATTTGAGAATTTATAAAATGATAATTAAATTTAATTATTCTTATATTCTTATCAATTAATTAATAGGAATATTATTCTCTCTCTTTTTTTTATTTGTTTTACTCTTTGGTTGTATTTCTTGAAAGCGATTCAAATCTTAAAATTAGAATTTTCAACAAAAAATAAGACAACAAATGAATAAAAAAGAAATAGTGTTTTAAATAAATTGTAAGAAAAATACGATGAAATCACAATCTAAGCCAAAAATATTTTCAGAAATCTTAACCCGACATGAAATTTATGTTAATGTTCTCGAAAACATAGAGAGACTCTTAGAAGAGTTAATTTTTTCTCATTAACTTATTTTCATACTTCTATTCTGTGCACAAGTTTTATATAACATTATAATTTTTTTTTTATATATGTATAGTAGTAGTAGTTCTTATTCTATATATCAGAGATGAGGTGGTCTAGTGTTGAATTTTATCTCGGTGATCAGTAAATACCCTCCCTTTCAAAATAATCAATTGTATAACTAAATTGAACATGGTAAGAAATAAAAGCCATTATAATAAATTCCTAAAATTATTCTAAATTCGATAGCAAAGTGAAAAAGTGCTAAAACCCTTTTCACAGACTTATTTTAAATTCTGTTAATACTTCAACAAATACTTATTGCATTCCACGAAATTGTTTGAAATTAAGTCGCTATTTCAATAACCCTTGAACCTTCTTTATAATAAACTTACAAGTTCAATTTTGTTAAATATTACTTTCCCTAGTACTATTTGTAGAAAGTTACAGATCTCTTCCATTGAGTACATGCGCATCCCTGTTATTTATACAAATATGAAAGCTTTTAAATTTTGTGAATTTTCTTTTAAACTTTTTTTCTGAAGAGAAAAAATAAGAGACTTGAAGACAGATAACAACTAATAATAAATTTTGTGATGATTGACAAAAAAATAAGATAAGTTTATATGCAATTTAATAATAATTATTTATACAATTTATTCCATTAGAGAGTCTGTGCGTAAATGACTTTTTCTCATTTCACTTCTCAAACCCAAAGTGTCTATACAAAGTGAAAATAAAATTATAAAAATGTTTGTCAATTAAGAGGGAGAATGCGTTTTCAAGCATAAGAAGTAGAGAATTATTTATCAGTATTTATAAAAAATATAAAAATTCTAATTCTAAAGGGATTTTTGCCCAACAATTAAAGTTTGTGTATAAATATTATGTTTTTATATGTATGAAAGCATTTCCATTAGTGATTAGATTTTAGTGGACGGACACCACCACTCACTCTGCCTATGGTGTGTTGAGGATTAAAGTGAGGCATAAAATGCTAGTTTTTCTTATCCAAAGTAATAAACGCTTTTACTTGATATCGATTTTATTGGCGAATATAAAAATCACAGAATTATATAATAAAAATAAAATAAATATAATATAATTCTGATATTTTTAATGTGTAAAAGGCGTCAGAAAAAAAAAGATTTATTATTTTGATTCTTGAATATTGATGAATCAGTCAATCATAAAATTATTGAATTATTCTTTAGATTTATAAAATTTAAAACTGTTTTGTTTTGTCAATTATTAGCTATTTTGATAATTTTTACCAAATAAGACAAATTCAAGGGCTTATAGAAGTTATTTTAACAAAATTTTTGCTCAAGACCAGATTGTCAGCACTGGGTTTAGGGATTGTTTTGTTTAGAGAATATCTCAAATAAATTGTTAATTTTATACTTCAAAGAATTTTATTGTTAAGAAAACTATAAAATGACTAAAACATGTTTAATTTTATGAAATGATCTATAATTACACAAATTATAGTAAAAATTTAGTTTTAGTGATTAACAAATCATTGAATTGTTAATTATCTTCTCAATTGATCTACAATTAAATTATACAAAAAAAACTGATATAAATTTAGGCGAAAATAACAACTTTTTTGGTTTTAAAACAAAATTATCCATTATATAAATCTATTTCACGGTTAGCCAAGGAGAGGGTTATCCTAAATACCAGGCATATTTGGCCATAATAACAGGAGGTATTCCTGGCTATACACACATTTGCGCATCCCTGTGCTGTGCTCAACTAGAAAGCAACAAACTAGTA
Source organism: Liacarus xylariae (assembly GCA_034693365.1). NCBI lineage: Eukaryota > Metazoa > Arthropoda > Arachnida > Sarcoptiformes > Liacaridae > Liacarus > Liacarus xylariae. The sequence continues at coordinate 19,393 of JAQFXN010000315.1, read as the reverse complement.
GTATTCTAACAGCCTAGATAATTATAATAACAAACTAAATATTTATAATAACTTAATATATAATACTTATTCATTCGTGAGCTTGAATTCTATTTAAGATTCTAAAGAGAATTTTAAAATAATGAATCTTTTCACTTTTTTTCAAATATATTTTTCGGCCATAATTCCGATGAATTTTATATTCTTTTGAATCAATGGTTTTGATATTATTTTAATAAATCGATATATAATACGTGTTTTCAGTTAGGTTTCAGATTGATTTATAGGCATAAGAAGCTACTAATCTATCGGCACTTTTATATATATATATATATATATATTCTCCTTTATTGGTGCAGGTGTTGGCCCTTGAATTTTAAATATACTAAAAAACATTACACACGGAATATAATATATGTTTTTCTTTCAATTTTATATATTTATTGTTTAATTGTGTGAGCATTTGAATTATTCGTAGCCTAAGTCCTACTGATCGGTTGGGCTGTCGTCTTATTATTGGCACGTTTTTTAACGACCCCTAAATCCGGTGCTCCGGGGCGTCAACACAGAACACAACGATTCATGCGTTCGGGCGAAGAGTTGGTTAAAGTTCTATCACATATACAGTGCATAAGGAATAAATGGCTTACAAGAGAATTACAACAAAGTTATAGAGCACTGTATGTTTGGTTGAGCTTAAGGAAGAGGGGGTAGAAGTGGAAGAGCATGTTATATAATCTCAACACTTAAGGGTTTAAGTCATTAATCAGTAGTTGTTTTTTGTGAATATTAAAAATAAAAGTTTTTGAATATATTTATTAAATCATATTTTGATTTCTTATTACTTGTTAATGTAATTATATTTACTGTATGTTAAATAACATGCATTGTATGCTATTGTACTTCATCTATACTATACATACCAATTGATTTTGATAGGCAGTCACTGCTGTAAATATGGACTCAGGGAATACATAGGTTCGGTATCGTTCCTGTTCGAGATCAGTTACAGGAGCATTGACTGTTTGTGGATCACGTCTCACCACTAAATGAATACGTGGCTGATATCTGTGCATTGAGTTGAGCACAATCTGTAACAATAAATGCAAAAAATACAAAATAAAATTAAATCATTTTAATGGATATGAATGGATATAATGATTGAGAAACTCAATGATTGCACACAAAAACAATATTCTATAAATTAATTATTAAATAGTATTTTATGCAATTAATTAGTTTTTTGTTTCTATCGTTGTTGCACTTGCATTATCGCTCTGTGCACTCATACTGTATGTTTATGAAATCGGAATTTTGTTTAATATTTTTGTTTTGTGCCTCTATTTCGGTTGAATTTGTCGGAACGGAAAATTTTTGTAATGAGAGAAAAGGATAGGTATAAATAAAAGAGAAAAATGTATTATAAAAATATGGCAGGGATGAGGAGACTTGAAGGTACCAGAAGGGGTATTGTTCTTTGGCGAAGCCAAGGTGGGGGTATCCCGGGTTGTGACGTCAAAAAATTGTTAATACAAGTAATGGATTAGATGTGGTTAAAGAGGGAGTGCTTACAGAATTTAATTAATATTTAACAGAATTTCGACTAATTCTACAATAATTTAACAGCATTCCACTAAACTATGACAAATTCTGCAAGAATTCGAGGAAATTCGACCAAAATTTATATGAATTTGACAAAATTCTGTTTGACAAAAACTAAATTTTTCCAGAATTTAGACAGAATTTCACAGAATATTTCAAAAACTCTGCCTTCGGCGCTGTTTCCTCAAAATTTCCTTGTGCACACTTCCCTACCCTGGGGAAGGGATACCGCCCGGTCGGCCTATAGGGTTATCGGTCAAAATCACAGGGGGTATTCTGAGCTGTACCCCCTCTTCGTATCCCTGAAATATCGCCTAAATTGCATTATAGCCTAATGTTAAACTCGCATTCGTGTGCACACATGTATGCACAGCACATGAACACACAAAATAGAGATTAGTTTTATATTTTGTGATATTGTTTTTGCCGCACATTAAAAACGATTGATAGCGCGAGTCTAACGAGTGTTGCGAGAGATTTAGAGGAGAGAAGTGTTTCACTCAATACTAATAAAAGGGAATTATTAAAGAAAAATAAATTCTCTTAAACTTATTGAATAGAAAAGTAATTTTTAGACAGACATCGCGTGATTCGATATAACAATTCTAGGAGTTCTCTTAGGACCGAGAAGTGAGTTTAGACAGGGATTGCGAGCACAGGCAGGTCTGTGTGAGTGAGCGCACAGACACTAAATAGGCAGCCGATGAGCAATGGATTTGTAGGCAAACAGAAAAGTCGTTCTTATAGTGGAGAAAATGTATATTTCTATTCGGCGGTCAATAAAAAGGGAAATTACTTTTTTTTATATTTCAGTTTTAACTTTACTCTCAATTCTTGTGCTACGGATCGCATGCACTCATAGAATATAATATTCTCATAAGTGTTCCTCTTGTAGTGATGGCTAAGAGAGTAACCAAAATAAAAGCAAAAAACAAAACAAAAAAAATTGCACTAACATTAAGAGAGTGAGTGAGCAATAGCCTAGAGTTCCATTATGTCTGTAATTAAGGATATCACAGAACTCCTGCCTATTAAACGAAGAAGAAGAGACTTGAAAGAAGGGCCGACAATTCAACCTGTGCTCTAACACTCTCTCCAATCTTTTTTTTTGCACTAACTTATTGCCAGTACCTGAGCTGAAATGTTAAGTGTGGTGAGCATTGCATTCACAGCTTTTTTCAATTTATCCTTAATTTGTTATTATAAGCTTTATATTTCTACTCTCATTCACTTCTATTCCTTTCCTAAAGTACTCTTAAGTATGGAAAAAAAATTTCGCCACTTCTTCGCCTCAATTTCTCTATAGTCCACAGTCGACTACCCCTTAATCCATTTGCTCTAACACTTATGTAATAATAATGGAAGCGCAAGATGGGGAAGAGAGAGAGAGAGAGAGAGAGAGAGAGAACGGAAACACACGAAATGCGAATCTATATATAATAGACTTAAATATAGTCCCAGACCTCTTGTGACGACTGCTAAACAGTAGTCAATTGTTTGCGAGAAAGAAAAAACAAAAGAAAAATTCTGTTAAATACTATAGAAATGTTGAAACACTTTTCTACACAGAATATAATGAAATAATAATTTTCTATTCCATTCTTACTCTATATTCGCTTAAATTAGTAGTTATTTCTTGAAACACACAAAAATAAAATTCAATTGATATTTCAGTTTTGATTGTGTGGTTTTCGATATCAATAATAATGAATATTTTTACACTTATTGTCAATTTTTATTTTGATTCATGTCTTTAAAATGTAAAGAATAATAATTTTTGATTATTTCAGAATAAATACGTTTTTATTGTTTAGAATAATGAAATATATTTTCAAATCTGAATATTATTAAAGTTATTAATTAGCTATTAACTTATTCTAACAATTTCAGGATGCCTTCAGTATGATTAACTAAAAATAATTGTACGGAAAAATATATAGAATTTTATGTATAAAAACAAAATATATTTTTCTTTGAAAAGAATATTTTCACCCAATTATTAATTCAGACAAACGTTTTAGTGCGAGAATTATATGTTATATTTTAGAGGTTTATAAATGTTTTAGAGAATTATAATTGTGTTTATATATTAGAATATAAATTGTTTTAAATCAGTTAAAAAAAATTCATTTTCCTAAACAATAAAAGTTTTAGAATTAAAAATATATTTTAATAAAACACAAACGAATTGTTTTAGATTTTTTTACTATGTTTTAAATTCTTGGTTTGTTTTTAAACTACAGAATACTGTAATTCGCAAATCAAATGAAAGAATTGTGAAAAAATATTTCTGTTTTTGAGTTTTAGTCAATAATTTTAATATTGTTGTGTTGAAGAAATTCTTTTTTATTTCTTCATATGACAAGATTTATGGCCCCAAACATACAACAACACTGGTAGTTGAGTGGCTGTGTCAGCATCTGAATGGGCGTCTCGTTTGCATGTGTTCTCACTTATGCACTGTTAGAGCATTTTTATATAATATATACGATATATTCAGGCGAACAGTTCTTTAAAGAGAAGTGCTTTGCGCTTATTCTTGAAAATCTATCTATTTTTTCTCTTTTCATCAAGAAAAGTCAAAATTTTAGTATTAATTAGACATGAATTTCAAGTTAGTCTCTCTCACACACACACTATTAAATAGTCTATTCCTAGTTTTGAAAACCTAATTATATATTTTTATTTTTAACAAATATAGATTAGAAATTATTTTTAGAGCTTTTAATGATTTCATATTTTAAATATTAGGAATTAATTGTTTGCAAAATAAGTTTTTACTTATAATTTTTTTTATTTTGTTCAATAATCTAATTATAAACTCGATATTCAAGAGAGTATAAGCAATGCTAAATGAATTAGAATCACAAAAGACTGTTCCCTATTCACCAGTTGCACAGACAACAGCTCAGGTGCTAGATATAGTCGGGACCACAAATACTAATTAAGCTGAAACATAAATTTATTTTTATGGGACACAAAAAAAGCATTAAATGGTTTAAAATAAAAGCCCAAATATGAAACGCGTGTTTTGTCTTTCAAATAAGCAAATTATAAGCATATGTAAAAGCAGGGGTAGCCAAGCTCGGCCTAAATAGAGGGGACACGGAGAGTATTTTGCAAAATTTTGCTAAAAACTTAGGGGATGTTAATGGAGAGAATAGTAATAATTATTAAGGTATTTTGCAAAATTTTCAAGACAGGATAGTTTTGGCAATGCCTCACTTTGCCTACCTGTCTGCAAATGAGCAAATTATAAGTATATGGAGGGCTGGAATTCAATATCAGAACTTTCGGCTTGCTAACGAAGTATGTGTAAAAGGTGAAAATAGTTTTCTTTGAGCTTAACATGAGTTTCAGTATACAAGCATGCTCAATTTGAATATTGCTGCAGTTCAATAATTTTGTAAAAATATTAGTCAAATAAATTAGTTTATTAATAAAGTTTGCAAAAATATTGACTCAATGTTTAACTGTATGTGACTATAATACTGAAGCACGTAGTCATCTTATAAGACTTAAGAAAAGTTTCTTCTTCTTACACGTCTTTTTGTTTATAACCTACACATATGCAAAAGTAATAGATATAATTGAATCGGGAGTTGCACTTACGTGTCCGCTCTTATCCATTTCATTGTTGGTGAGCTTCACCTTCTCAAAGGAGACGACTTGTTTGCGTAATTGGTCGCCACTGAAGGGGGCATCAGGGTGCATGTAGAGACGAGCAGGTGATGGTGGATCAGCCTTGCCGGCCACCAGCCATGAGCTCCGATGATATGCATATCGGTATCGCTTATTATCAACCGGCACAATGTCCATTAGGACCAGATATCTGGCGTCCAGTTCTATGCCAGTGAATGAACAGCGCAGGGTTGGGAACATACGTCTGCTTACAAATTGAAGAGGAGAGTCATTAGAATAGTGTTTTCATGCAATCATTTTTATATTCAACATTAAAATCCAATTATTCATTCGGGTCGGGGTTAAAATACAACTATACTTAAAAACATTCTACTGTACGCCTTAAAAGTGACAAGCTAGTCCTTAATTCCTGGATTATACTCAAAATAGGATTACCCCATATATTAGCTAACGATTTTAATATAAAATATACTGTTCCTGGCAGGGATGGGCAAAGTCCAACAAGACAGTGGGTATTTATTTGGTCACAATATGAGGAGAATATTCTGGGCATCGCTGTTCCCCCTCGAGCATCGCTGGCTAAAATCATGAGAATTTATTAATTTAACATTAGAATTTTGGAAAATTATTTACATTTCATTAAAAACTCTGTGCAAAGAATTATAGAGCTGGACAGACATCTCGCCATTGACAATTTGTTAGGATGTAAATATCTTATGGCATATTCTACAATAACTGGTTTTTACCCATTCTTAAATCAAACAATTGATATTTAATCAGAAGAATTTAATTAGTCTACAGTACTTCCAACTCGACTTTACATAGAAAGACCTAAATTGGCCACATTTAATTTCTATTTTAAACTTTAAGCTTAACTAAAAAATAATGAAATTTTAATTTATGGAAAAAAAGTATTCAAATTATTTTTGTTTTCTTAAATTTCTGATTGTTATCAAAAGGTTATTCAAAGTGTAATCAAGAGTTCAAATACTCAATTAAGAAATTTCAGACTTTGATTGAATTGAAACCAACAGATGAAAAGAAAAAACCAAATGAATAAAACAAAAAATTGTTTCAAAATAACATTTTGTGAGGCAATGAAATGCTTTTGATTTTCAATACATATTTTTTTAGTGAAATAGATTTTAAGTGCAATTTAAATGTAATGAATAATAGAATTGGATATGAAATGATGTGCGCTTTGAAAGAGAGCGTAACATAGATTAGAGGGTAGTCACCGAATAGACCCAGAATTGCTCTAATAATATATTATTAAAGTATAAGGCCTTAACGCACTCACACACACGTATGACATGCCTTAACACAAAAAATGATTGAACGCTCATCTGATCGTCTGATCGTTCACTTTCTAATTTGTTTTCTATTCATTACAACTATTAAGATCTCTCTCTCACTCACACACACATAGACAGACATAGGACTGGGTATTAGTATTTCATATTTTTCGGCATCAAATTAATAAATAAATAAATATATTATAACAAACAGTGAACACAAACTGAATAAAATTCAATTGAATAGAGAGGAGAAGAAAATTGAGCGAAAAAATTCTTCTATTCTATTGAATAATAAGCATTATATTAGGCTATGAAGAGAACCAGAATATTAGGTGCGATAGAAATCTTTTTGAGACTACTTAAACAAGAAATGCTTGAAAATTCATATGAAATCATTGAAACAAAAGCTATTAAAACAAAATAATTATAATTATTATTAAATTATTTAGGGTTTGATTATATCGTCTTTGGTACAAGGTATAATAAAACATGAAAATGTGCATTTGGAATGACCTCAAACAACAATACCTAATAAATAAAATGGTCAAACACTTAGACATAACATATCTAATAAAATGCATGATTGCGTTGAGCGCCTGTAACTATGCCCAACTAAACCCGTTGCTTAAGAGTAGAGTTAAAGGTATTAATAATTATTTTATTATTATTATTATGTTTTTTAATATTTTCTCGAATCTCATCGTCAATTGAGTATACATTTCTTGCATTTCTTTTTTCATACTTTATTAAACAGCGGTTGTATTTATGTTTAGTAATATTCTCTCTCTCTCTCTCTCTCTCTCTCTCTCTCTCTCTCTCCTCGCTCTCTCTGAGTTATAGTTTTTCGGCTCAAATATAATAAATTGTCTGAGAAGTGATTTCAAAATGATTTCTCTCTGTTCCAAAAGCCGCTCTACTCTTCTATAATATTCTTTAAAATAGTCTCTCTCTTACTCTCTCTCTCTTCCCTCTCCTCTCGTGTCTCTCTCACAACTAAACTATAGCTATATTAAAAATCATGAGAACTCTATTATTAAAATGGTTGAGTGCTCTAAAACATATTACTAAATAATAGTAATAATAAGCAAATCATTTGAAATACAGTGTATAATCAGTTTTCTGGTTAATGAATCGCCGCTTTCTGTTTAATAGTGAACTTTGATTTGAATTACAATTCGCCGGTTTTGTCGGTTTGTTCTCTCTCTCCTTCTCTATGACATTAAAATTGTATTATTGTTTTTGGGGCCCAGGAATACAATTACAAACTATAAAGAAATGTTTTTTCAGCAAAAATAATAAACAGAATAACCGGATATCAAGTAATAGAATAGGAATTCTTGTGAGGATTTAACTGTATTTATGAGACAAATATATTTTATTTTGTTATTAAATCTAAAATGTTTATAACTTTAATATAAGACAGAAAACAGAGTTTTAAAATACAAAAAGAATATCTCTCTTATTATTGTATAACAGATGGGCTCTTAAACGGTCATTTGGTACAAACAGAGCACAAGACATACATATCCAATGTTTTTTCTAACGATAATACATGAAAGAGTATTATTATATTGTGTATCGACGGGTAATAAATTTTTTTGCAAATTTACTTTTGACTTACGATAGGGTCATATAAATTCCTTTTTCAATATCAACGAAGGGTTAAAACATAAATGTTTGAGAAATAAAATAAGAATTGATTCTTAAAAATAATATGACAGAAGCACAAGAAATCTCCCCCTCTCTCTCCCCCTCTCCTGAGTGAAAATCTATTGCCAGAATATTTGGCATATCGTTGTGCATATCATTCGCAATATGGGATCTCCTGAGTGAGCACATAGAGGAACAGATGGACTGACAAAAACACAGAGTGAGAGCAATGGGCGTATAGTTTGTACCAGAAATAGTCACATTATTTTCTTAATCGGTATATAACCAGGGATAACCAGGGGAGAGAATAGCCAAAACACTCCATCCTTAAAACTTTGCAAGCTCTGGTGCACTAAACTAAACTCATCCCATGGTTATCCCTAATATAACTGTGTATAACATTTAGTACATTATAAACCATTATTATAATGAAAATGTGTGAGAGTGTGTGCAAATGATTGGATCGCACAGTCATTTTTCTCCTCTCTCGGTCACTAAAATAGATGGTCTCGTGTGCTGATTGGTGGCACTGGTATGTGGACAGACTTAGAGAAAGAGGACAGAGAACGCGAGGACAGAACGGGAAACTGGAGACTGAAATGGCGAGAAATACGACGACAAGAGCTGACAATAGGGCGACTAATGAAGCAAAACTCTTGGCCCCCGAACTATGACAATGAATGTAAACAAGCTTATTAACTGTTTTGTTGCACATATACTCTCTAGTATGCAGTCTAGCAATTGAAATACGTATTGGAGCCTAAGTGATGGGTGCGAGAGTCACTTCTGTCACACAATTGTTTGACTTTCAATTCAAAATACATTCATTCAATTGGCAATTGATTTTTGACTCGACTAACAACTATAAAACTACTATTCATTCACTAAACTCAAGAGAGTGTAGAGAGTGGTTGACAATAGACACTCAAAACTTCTCTTCTATTGAACTGAATATACAGTATATATATGTTTGACAAGACCAGGGATGAGGAAAGTCAAAAGCTTCAGTGGGGATAGTCTTCTACGATAGTTAGGGGTACTTCCAGGGGAGGGTATTGTGCATTGGCATAATTTAACGATTCTTTACATTTTTTCAAACTATTTTAGAAATAAATTTAGAGAATTTAACCATTTTTCACATGAAGTGTAAGATTTGTCATTAATTTTATCAAATTTTAAAAACATTCGAGTATTTTTGTAGAGAAATAGTGCCTGGGTGCTCGAAAATGAGATTATTAAAGATTAACTTTTCCCAACTTCCCTTTCGCATCTCTGGACAAGACCTACAATAGTGACAGAGAGGAAGAATAAGAGAGACCATAGAAAGAGAGAAAAAGTGACTCCACTTTTGTCAAAATGTAATGTTTTGTTAGTAAACTGTATGCCCAGTCCTAACTAAATAGTAGAGTACAGACTATTTTCAATAATTTCAATGAAGTACTAAACACAACAAATAATATATACAGTATTTAATTAAAATTCTATGCATTCATTTCATTCGAGTGCAACACTTTTGAAGGGGAAAGAGTCGTAACACTTATTCTCTTACTTGTGTTGATTTATTTTATTGATAATTATAGCTATTATTTAATTAAATCGAATCAATGCCTCTTTCACTCTCTCTATTAGAGCACAAGTGAGTGTTATAAAGAAGGAATAGCACGAAGTTTTTTAAATTGAATGCAGAATTTTTATTTGTTTTCTAACTTTTATTATACTAAGGAGGGATATAAACATATGTAAAAAGGTCTTTGGTTTGCCAAATGTTAGAGGGGATATCTGGTCTGTACCCTCTTACTTGGCCATCATTGACTAGAAACACTCGATATAGCACAGGGCCATTGAAAGCGTGTGTAGTCAGTAGTAGTTAAAGAGGAGAGCAATAAGTTATCCAACACTACAACAGACACAACAGAGAGAGGCAAACAAACCCACTGTTAGCGTATTATAGCGTTTTATTATATCCCTCTTTGCCTATGTGTACCTCAAGAATGGGAACGAATTTGAATAAATAAAAAGAGAAAAGTCAAGCAAATGACACATACAATAGAGGAGCAAAAGAGGCAAATCGTTTCTCTCAATTCCCACTCATTTCCTTGCACTCCCCGACCCTCTCCTTGGTATTGATATATATGTAGTGATAGTCCAGTGATAGTCATTGTATGAGCGATGACGAACACAGCCTATTATACTATTGGTGTTATACAAACGATTCCCAATGATTTCCAATAGGCATCTAATTCTAGTGACAATACACTATCAGATATCGCGAAAAAATTTCGTCAATAGTTTTTTGTTATACACACTCTCACACTCACTGTTATTCAGCCAAAAAAAGTCTTAGAACTCTGCTTAAAATGAAACCCATGGACACAACACAATCGGTTATTTGATAAAAGGTATATAAATAAAAAGGAAGAGAAGAAGAAGTGGAGGCAAAAGAACTTTAATCTATTATAAAAGTAAAAGAAAGTTTTTGAGGACTCGAATAAAAATATCGTTTTTTTTCTTGAGTGATAGCTATTGGGAGAGTAAATGAGGGATAGAGTGGTTTGAGATCGCGATCGCACAAAATCAATGGCCTTTTTCTCTTTATTATTGTATATAAAAAATATATATAAAAGCTTATAATGAATGCACAGATAAATAACAACTTTCTGAATATGGATTCTTGTTTGTCATAATGGACTGGCGTTTTCCGGTAGGCAGGCCTTAGCCTATATATAAAAATGTGTTCTGTGAAGCCTAACGTGTATTCTCTCTTTCACTGCTGAAAACCTATCCATAAAAAGACATTTTCTGTGCGACAATTCTCAGTGTATATTATGCATTGCAAAAATGCACGCAATGCCTGTGCAAAGACAGAGGAGCAGTCATCGAATGCAGTGACTGAAGTGAGGAAAAGACGAAAGAGAAGTGAGAAAAAAGTTTATTTCTAAATGTTGTGTTGCAAACAATTTTTAGGCCTATATTATACATAAATACAAAATATTAAACATTAAAGAAAATAAAAGAGATTAGAATACAAGGGCTTGAGATGAGAGTTAAGCACAAAAATGCTATTTAAATGCTATGCTATTATTGCTCAACACTCCAGCAGAATATGACTCGAATGAGTGCTTTGATTACAAGATTAAAGTATATGCGAGAGAGAAGTGAAGTAATAATACACTCATCTCTCTCTCCCTTTCCCTGTAGTTCTTCTTCTACTCTTTTAAAAAGGCTAATCATTGCACACAATTGATAGCATTAGCCTTTCCCTCCCCTTCCACTCTCACACATCTCTAGTTAATCACTATATAATCAGTTCCAATCAGACATCAGTGCCTATGGTTCGACCAATTTGTGCCATACCTTCCAGTTTTGGTGATAATCATTTCAGTGCCCAACTCATGGAATTTATCCCAGAGTTCTTTATTTTCCAGATGACAGTTGACTCGTTCCAGTTCTGGACAATTGCATTTGGGTTTACACAGTTCTGCACAGGGATTTGGCGCCGAATTAGTTACACTGCCGTCCTTTGTGGAGGACGTGGAGGGCGAGGGCGATGGCGACCGACACGACGGCGATTCTGATTGAGGTCTGTCTGTTGTGGTGGTCTCGGAATTGGCTGTCGAACAGCGGCTGCCGTCTATCGATGGCGAAGAACTCGGAGGTCTGATCTGACTGACCAGATCTGATTCAGAACCGGGCGATAATGGCGGCGATTGGGAACCGATTCGATGATAGTTTGATATATATTGGGATGACTTTAGGGGCGAATCGCTATTACTGTTAGCTGTGCTCATGAATGGAGACAGAGAACTATGTAGTGATGCTGTGCTTAAGCCTAGTGTAGGAATAAATTAAAATTAAAATTTATTTTTATTTTAATTATATTTATAATTAAATTAAATTCAATTACAGAACAGGGATATTCAAAAAGAAGAGAACATATGAGGGTCCAGAGGGTAAAATGGTGAGTTTGCAAGCTGTAGCCTAGTCGGCGAAGGGGAACTTCCAGGTTGGTCTGACTACATTATGTAACATGGATGTTTTTTCAAATAAAAATTAGTTCATTTATAGTATTTTAATCAATATTATTAATGTTATAAATTCATCGTTAGAGCAGGGAGTACTGCATGTGCATTTTGAGAAATTTTAGCTTAGGGCTCTAGGGGTATTGAGAAATCCGGGAAAAATTACAGAACCTGACCCTTTTGCAAGAATTCAACAAAATTTGATTATTTTTGAAAAGAATTGACCGGAAACTAGAGTCTATACCAGGCCTTGCCTTGAGGTTAGGGATACATAACTTGTACAGTTCTGAGGTGCCACCTCTAAAGTTGTGCCATAAACGTATTATTAAAAAAATGGTGGAATGTCAGGAAACCTATGCACATCGATAGAAGAGGTCATTCTGAGTATGGCATTTCTTTGCAAAAAATTTTTAGCATTGGCATGTAGTTGCTAGAGGGCGCTAAAATACATTGTTTAAATTAATGAATTTTAACACTTGAGACATCGATTCTGACTAATTCGCACATGCTGAATCGATTGGAATTAGTCTCAAACTCGAAAACAGACTAATTTGTGAGATAAATGACGCTAAAACAATAAATTATACTCAGAATGACCTCCTCTATCGATATGCATAGGTTTCTTGACATTCCACCATTTTTGTAATCATACGTTTATGGCACTACTTTTGAGTTGGCAGAGCAGACCTGTTACAAGTTCCTATCCCTAACCTCAAGGTAAGGCCTGATCTATAGTATTCTACCCTAAGCAATATGGGGGCAACCCTCTTTATGACTAAACAATTTTATAAATACAATTTTACATTGTTTTTAATATAATTTTTAAAATTACACAATTATTTTTAATACATTAAAAATGATTAAATAAACCATTTATTCAAAAAGGTCAAATACAGAGTATTGTCTAACATTTATAATCAAAAGTTTTTATTGTACAAGACCATTTACATAATAAATCCACATTTAATCCTCCAACCCATGTCTACAACATGATCACTCTCTTTTGAATCTATTGAATGAATTAGCAACTAATCCATGTTAAGTCATAAATACGTCATATGAATCCACAAATACAATACGTAATTATTTAATATATTTTTGCTTAAAATACTGTTATTAAAAATTACAATATTGTCTAAGATTTTATTATAAAGTTTTCTCATTCATATTTCCGAATTATCTGAAGAGTATTCACAAGAATATATTCTGTGATTTCATGTGTAATTAGATTATCTTTTGAATTAATTGAGGATTTTTAACTCCACTTTCGAAGAAAAGGAGTATAGAGATTCGTTTGCACCTCTGGTGGGATGGATATATATATGTGATACTTCTATGGATAGAAATCTGTAATGGAATGAGAACCTACCATTGTATAAACTTATGCGATGGAATCTTACTGTAATCCTATGGAATGGGGGCATATGATAATCTTTTATGAAAATTATCAAAATGATGTGAAATTTTAAACCAATTAAACTTTTTCTATGATAGATTTATCTATGCTGATGCTATGGGATGATAAGCAATGAAAATTCTATCAGATGAGAACTTCCAAAATGAGATAGGAGACTATGATAATGCAATTGTATGTGAATCTATAAAAAATCATGCCTTAAGCAAACATAATTTCTCTTAAGATATTCCTAGGAAAGCGGAGTTATATATATATTAATGGTTTATTCTTGTTTTTAGAAATAAATTACAGTATATGTGAAATTAGATTATATTTTAAACTTTAGTTCTCAATAGACTTAACGTTAATCAACAATAATAATAGCGTTGAGACAACAAAAAAGAGGATTCTTTGATGTAATTTCTAAATTAATTTATCATTTATTCAATTTTTGTATGGCTTTTACAGTCGATTGCATTTTAAGTTTTAGTTTCGCTTACAATGAATGACAACATAAATGCAAATACAATGCACACAAACATTGAGAACACACAATACTTTTAGGCACAACCCTTAACCTTATCGTTGTTATGAGTCGAGTCTTTTCCTATCTTTATCTTTAGGACACATAAATACTTTGTGCCAACAAATCATGTGATATATGGGTCGCCGTTATATCACTACAACTGTTAAATAGAAGAAAAAGATAAAAGGAATGCATTTTCAAAGACAAGCAAATTATATAATACAATATATAAGAATAAATTGCATATAAGATAATTTATAATTCAAAGCCTATTATAGAATTGAAAGTTTGTTCTTCACAAAACACAAGCAATCTATCGATCGATTATTTAAATCAGAATTTCTTCTCCAAACAGTTTATAGTCATGCCAAATCTGCCCAGATCATAGATTGAGGGACTAGTATTGAAAAGGAAGACAATATTAAATACTATCTTGTCTTAAAATTCTGTTTCATTACATTATATTCTGTTGAGATTGTATCCAAATATGTAATATTCTAAAAGAATTACGTGAAATAAGAAGATGCAAAATAGGCAGACATTTTGTTCCGACTTATAATTTCATGCATTTTATAAGAGGATTATCTAATATTTTCCTTTCTTTATTTCAGTGATTAAATCTAGCCAAGGATGCAGAGATTTCAAAATGCCAGGGGTTATTGGATTTGCATAGTAAGTATATTTTAGCCTGTGATGTCGCAAATTTGCTAATTTGAGCTAGGTGTGGCGTCCAGGGAAGTACTTCACAATCGTCAAATTCTTACAGAATTTCATTAAAAATGACATAATTCAACAAAATTCCGATAAATTCTTCAAGAAATTACCAGATTTTAGCACAATTATGATAAATTCTTTAACGATTCAACAAAATGTAACTAAATTTAATAAGAACTTGACAAAATTTTGACATTATTTGCAGAAATTAGATAAAAACTCACAGAGTATTCTGAAAAGGGCGCCTTCACCTACCGTTTCCTCAAAACTTGCTAAGGAACAGTATATCTCGTGAGGGATCTTTATGGATATCGGCCAAAATCACAAGGAGGTATTCCTAACTCTGCCCTTTCTCCGCATTCCTGAAGTCGAGCCATCCATGAATTTATTGCAGGTATGGATAAAGCGTTCTTCAAATCTTCTTATTTTGCGAAGACTTTGCAAAATATAGTTTACCAGAAATTTAATAAAATAAATAATAGCGCGAGAATTTTCAAGAATGTTCAATGAATTTCATATATTTTTAAATGATTTAACAAATTATTTGTCTTTTTAAAAGGATTTTGATCAATTTTTACAGATTAAACTGAATATTACCATTTTTGGAAAAATCTGTAATATTACAGCAGTACTTAAAATCCTCTTGAACTTAAGTGATTCTGCAGTGTATGTTATGCTATAGATCTGCGAAATGCAGGTTACACTCGAGAGTAACCAACGTTTTATTTATTAGGACGAAATTTGTATTCATACCATTAATTTACTTATAATGTGAAAGCTATGCAAATTCAAGAATAAGAAAGTTGATTAGTCTAGTTTTACTATAGCAGGGATGGGGAAGGGAAAGAATCTCATAGGGAGGGGGAATTTTATTTTGGCGCAGCCAGAGTGGTATTCCGGCCTGTGACGCCACAATTTTTGCCAAAATTTTGCCAGGGGACCTAGGGGGGAGGGGGTATGTCGCAATCGTCAAATTCTTGCAGAATATGATTTAAAATGACATAATTTAACAGAATTTCAACTAATTCTGCAAGAATTTAGCAGAATTGACAGAATTTAAGCAAATTATAGTCAATTCTGTCAGAATTTAGCAGAACTTGACCAAATTTATCAAAAAATTGACAAAATTCTGGTATTTTTTCCAGAATTTTACAGAATTTCTTCAAAAACGGATTTATTTTCCCGATATTCTCGATGTGAAGGGTTGTTCTTGATTATTTGAGATTTAGTGTTTATATTACCGATTTGACTTTACCACCTGTTTCTATAATAACAAGATAGATTATCCCTTTACAATAATAATTCTATTGAAAATTTCATAAAATCAATAGAAGATGATTCGGAAAATATATAAACAAAAAGTTTAAAACACTAATAAACGACACGAACTTCAAGAAACAAATATTCTAAATAAAATGACCAAATTCTGTTTTAATCTATCAAGCAGAAAATATGTGAACAAATATTATATTGGATTAAATGATTAAATAACTAGATATAATAGGACGTTCTGCAAAACAAAATCATAAAAATAATTATATAAAAACAATTAATTTTTAAGGCGAAAGTGGAATATTTCTTTGAGCGGAATCCTAAGGAAAGTTCATTGGAGGGTAAAATGTCGGATTATACCCATTTTGGGAAAGGGGTGGTACTATATGGGGTATTTCGTAATAATCAATTGCCTGAAGGATTTAATTAATGATGCAATTTAACCAAATTTAACAATTTTTAACAACAAGACTTAACAATATTTAACCAAATCGAGGAAGAATTTGACAAATTTCTCGTATTTTCTCAAAATATTCAATAAACCACGCAATAAACGAAGCTTTTTGTTCCCGATTTTAAACCATTATTAATTTCCGATTCCCGACCGATTTGATAAGATTTATTCCCGATATTTCCGAACTCTACAGATAGTGCTAATAGTGCCTGATTTAATCACCAGTTTGTTTATATGAAAAACGTATGGCATTCACGATCTCTGCTATAATGTTAATTGTTGTAAAATAATGTTATGAACTTAGTTTTCCATTCATTCATTTAAAGAAAAGCAGAATTTGACACAAAAGTCTTAGCTTTTCCCAGGGATGCACCAAATTTAAAATGGCAGGAGGATTTTCCCACCAAAATTTCAGAAAGATATTCCGGACTGTATCCCCTCTGCGCATCCCTGGCTTCTCTTGTTGCTTGATGCCATTGATGTATTTGAGATTTTGGTTAGAATTTTTAGATTTTTGAATTAAATTTTTCTTTTTATCTACCGGTCTATCAGTAAAAGCAAACACAAATCTATTTTATATTTACTTTAATAGAATGAAATCGAAAGCTATTATATTCTAATGCAAAAAATTTTTATTTTCAAAATAGTGTTCACAGAATTAAATTATATTCTTTTCCTTATTCCTGATGTGATCTTAAAGATTAAATGTGTGCCTACAGTAGTAAATAGTTCGACAATTTTATTTTTAAGTTTAAGAAACAGAATAAAAAGCAAATTATAATTCAATTTGAAAACTCATCTTTTTATTTAATTTGAATTTTTATTCCAATCCAATAGAAAAAGCAATTATCTGTAGTTAAGAATGCAATTCAAAGTAATATTTATTTAAGCAAAATGAAGGAGATTTTTAAATAATATATACTGTATATCAGGGATAGCCAAGGACATATAACCAAAATACGCATCAATGTATAGAAATTTTTACAAAATTCCCTGGCTTTTTACGCCATAGCAAATTTATTTATTTTTACCCTATGCTGAAAGTATAGTTTACTTAAACTTTGCTGAAAAAGTTTACATAAACACTAATTATACTTAACTATCGCATAAGTATCGATGGACTCACTCTTTGTGACCGCCGCTCAAGATTTGATCCGACATATGTCAACAAATAATTGTCATTAATTCAAACAATGATTTCTATTGATTTTGTATACAGTTTTTCGTTAAAATCAATAAAATCATTCAAATAATCAAATCGATGGGAATGGAAGGGTTGAAAAAATTATACAGTTTATAACTTATTTGCTCTTAAAATCACAATAGAAAAATCGAAATAAGGGAATTGAAGGGTTTGTAAGGGTTAAGACAAAAATTCTAAGGGTTGGGAAAGGTTGATAAAATGTTTGACAATCAAAGAAAATGAAAGGTTGTTTGTACATGCATTATCCAGGGGGGGGGGTGGGTGGAGCGACACACAAACATGAACGTACGCAAGCAAACTCACACATTGACTTTCACACACACACACACACGCAAGCAAACTAACACTAAGTCATTTATTTAAGTATTCATCAAGTTAAACTTTTTAAATTGAAGCACAGAATTCAAAGTTGCATTACGAAAGATTGGAGATAAAGTTTTGGAAATTCAAAAGTGGACGCGTGAGCCACCTTTACATACAATTCCATATATTGTTCAGTAATAATGTTTATAATCAAAATAAAAATGACTAGAACTCAATGATATATGAATAGGTGTTCCTTTCATATTTAAATTATCAATGACCTTTTTATTAAATTTCAAATATTGGTCAAAAGTAATTTTCAATATTTTTACATCTTTAATATAAATTGGACTGTTATTAAATGCTGGATATAATATGGAATTTTCGAATAATATTAATAATTAATGTAAAAAAATAATACGGGAAATATATTTTAAGTTTCATTATTAATTGTAAGAGCTAAAATTAGCTTGTTTTAATATGTTTTTACCTTCCCAATTAAATTTGATTGAAATATTTTTTTGATTACCATAAGCCCATATTCATTTTTACCCTGTAATGATGAAAATGTAAATATTTAATAAGTTATTTCCGAAACTTCTTTTATCTGGCTTTTAAAATGTAAATAAATAAAGATTTATTATTCTAACATTCTCCCTTTTCCCCTGATCTCAACCCTATAGAAAATTTATTTAGTATTTTAAAACGAAATTATAAGTCCATTAAAACCCATAAGGGATTTAATTTATGCTATTGTTTGCAAAAAATGGAATTTATTAGGCAGACAGAGACAATTACTTAAGAATTTTGTCTTATCTATACCTAATCGATATGTTCTATTGATTGATAAATCCGTTGGGTTAGCACGATATTAAATATTGTATTTAAAACTTTGATTTAAAATATTAATTTTGATTAAAAAACATAAATACTGAACAATATATGGAATTGTATGTAAAGGTGGCTCACGCGGCCACTGCAGAAATTCCAAAAATTTATATTATAGTTACAAAAAGTGTCTAAAATAGTAACTTATGTTATACTCTGTATATGAAAGGATTTGAATCGAATGGTAGGAAATAATTAAATATAAAAAGAAAGAATAAAACGTGAGCTTGTCCTTCTTTAACTTACAGTATAACACTTACTCACTATAAGTTCACACCTAAGCTCATGAAATATATCAATAAATATTTAATAGTTAATTTTAAAGTTGTTTATAAATTCATTGATATATCTCATAAACTTATACATATATAGTGTATAATGGATTCGGGCAATGCCCGGAAAAGCCCGATTTTGCCCGCCGAATTTCAAAAATTTGTTCCGGGCAG
>JAQFXN010000314.1:0-24230 GCA_034693365.1 Liacarus xylariae | reverse complement strand
TCGTTTATAGTGAATTTTGCTTATAGTGAATGAATTCTTTGGAACCGAGCCGTTCACTCTAAACGATATAGAGTGTATTTATTCATTTCTAACTATTTCTATTAAACTGTTAACTCCTTATTCATCTTTAATGCTTTAAACTTTTTTACTGATATCAGTAAATAATAATAAATCGAAATTTTTTAATGATGAATGAAACATTGTAATGAAGTTTCTTTCCAGATAGAAGTGGGACTTTATTGATAAGGACATAGTAAGTATTACATGTAAATAAAACTTCACAAAATTTACTTCACTAACTTTTATTATATGATTCGTTTGGCCCCAAATTTTCAGACAATTCAATTTATCAGGGACAAACATGTATTTAAATATTTATCCGGGCTTTATTAATAATACTGTAAGAGTTTTACAACAATTTAAGTTTTAGAATACTTGGGTAAGAATTACTTTGAAAAAAAACATTATAATTAAAGAAAATGAATAAAATATTTCAGAAAACTATTTTTGATTAAAATTCAATTTTTAAAAAAGCGAATTCAATTTGAAGTAATTTAAATGCTTTAGAAGATTAAAAACGAAACTATTTCGGCATTTTTGTAATGAATTCCTCGACCCCTTCAGATTCACCTGTGCTCTCCTTAATCTGATTCACAGACTCTTCCAAATGACTCTTCACTGCATTGATTTCCATTTTCACCCTTTTGTACTGTACTTTATATGTAAGCAATTCCTGCTCCAAATCTTCTTTCTCTTTAATTAAACTGAAAATAAAATCTGAATTAAAATAATTTAATTTATAAATAAATATCATTAAAACCGACACTAATTGTGACTCAATTTTCTCCTTCAGTTCTTTTTCCAATTGCTGTTCTCTAATAGTGGACATCGAGTATTGTAGTTTCAAATAGCTCTCCCTTTCCTTACAATACTTCAATTGTTGCTTAAGCTCATCGATAGTCTCGTCTTTTTCCTTCAGTTCTTTATCAAACTTTTCAATCGATTCATTGCTAATATATTGCTCTTCCATAACGACCGCCAATAAGTCTGATTTCGGACTAAACCTATTGCTATCAATCTTTTTCGGCGTTCCGTCGATTTTAAATTTCTGGAACTGATTGATCAAACCTGTGCTGTCATTCCAAGTGTCGACAGTTGTCTCACTTTCTATTGAAAGTATGTTTTCATTACAACTTTCGTCTTTGTCTTCAGAGGTAATCAATGGATCGAATTGGTTGAGAACCGATTGTCTCGACAGATAAGACTTTGCGTTACATTTATTCTTCGTCTCACTCTTTGGAGTCCAGGAATCCAATCCAATGTCATATTTCGATTCAATGCAGTGGTAATCAAATGCGCTGTAGTCAGTGCTCGGATATCCTCCGCTCCAGTCTTTCAAATCAGTTGGACTTATGAGAGTCGGCGACACTTGACATACCATTACATAATCCGATTCATTTATTTTCGGGGAATAATTGGTCTGAAAAATCAGAAATTTTGTAAATTATTTATTTATTTTATCAAAAAAATATGAAAGAAATAAATCTAAAATAAAATGAAAATAATTGGATAAAAATATATTAAGTATTACCTCATTATCATTGAGTACTTCACAATCTGTTTGGTGAAAATCAGTCCCCGTTTTGTCTCTGTTGTGAAAGTCAGGTGAAAAAGGATCGGTTCCTTTCACTTGTGTTTGAGGCAAAGTATTTGAAGAGACGACTGGAGGCGTGGATGAAGTTTGCGCCTCGTAATAAGCCATGTCATCTGAATCGGTGGAAAGGGTTGGGCATTCGTTTGGCCCTTCATTCTCTGCTAAATTACTTAATGACATTATTGTCTGCACAATGTCTACCGAATCTACAAAATCATTGAATAACTCGTCAACAATCGTCTCAATCAGATTTGCCTCACTATTCACACTCACACTCAGACCCATTCACTTCAGACTATTCTCAAACAATTTATTAAAAATAACTTTTTTAGTAATTTTATTTAAACAGACTTAACATTATTTTTATTCAATTAATAACTTTGGTATTGATTCAAAAAAAGAAAAAAAATGTTAATCAGAGGAAAAACTGTTCTTTACTCGAATAGATGTTCACATTAGTCAATACAAAAGTTTATGAATGAAAAAGTTAATCAAAATGAGCTTATTATGATTTTTATAATTTCAAATATAGCGACTCATTATAAGATTTTATCTAAAGTGACTTTATTTGTGTCTAATTAATTAACAGTTTGGACAAAAGGCGGAAAATTATAATTTAGAATCTCAATAACAAGTAGCTTAAGCGCAGGGAAAGTTTTAATTGTTATTACACTCAATAGAATCTATATTAAAAAGTCCAATAATTCAGATGATGTTTCCGCCCCATGTCCAACCGGTTA
The DNA here is from genome assembly GCA_034693365.1 of Liacarus xylariae. Taxonomy (NCBI): domain Eukaryota; kingdom Metazoa; phylum Arthropoda; class Arachnida; order Sarcoptiformes; family Liacaridae; genus Liacarus; species Liacarus xylariae. Next base: position 21,836 of record JAQFXN010000314.1, on the reverse strand, counting down.
ATTAATTGTCGTATTGAATCAATAAAAAACTATAATAATCTGATAATTTGGTTGTGATATGTATTTCATAAAATAAATTAAGTCACTATTAATGTACAAAATAGTTTAATACAATTCTTGTGATGAGAAAATTGTCCACAAAAATCTTTACTAATGTTGAGATATGCCCTAACTATTTCAACCTGGTTCATCCATGATTTTGAAGCAATCAAATAAATTACGGTAATAACTGTATGTGAATAGTATTCTACAGAATAAAACTGAGAAAATAGTAGTTCATATTATCATTAATTTGTTGAACTCTATAAAACATATTTGATTAATTGAGTTTCAATTTTATTTTCAATTAGTAATCATTTGAATGAATATTTAAACCCTAAACAACGATTGAAGAGAATTCTAAAAATGATAACTACTTGTACATTTGTAACTGCAATGACTGTAACTACTGTATTATCTATTTTTGTAACTTTAAATACGGTTAAATAGAAGTTCATTTGTTTAATACAGTGAATTTCAACCAAGCTACATTTTGCAATTCAACTCAAATATTGTCCCAAACTATGTATTAAATCTCACAAAGTATTTAAAATTAAGTACAAGTGAACAATTCCTATAATAGATTACAAATGTCCTATAATAGAGAAGTGTCAGATTTGGCCACTAATAAATGTGTCTAAACTTCGAATTAATATTCAGTAGTATTTCGAAATGTATGAAAATATATTTAATATTTTGAATATTTTATTTATGAATAAAAAGTCTATATAAAATATATAAATCAAATCAAAGTTAAATAATAGAAAATTAAACAAATTTAAGCATTAAATATATATTCTGTAATTTAAACAAAAATTATTGGAAAAATTTAAATCAAAATTATTCTTCAAATATTCCAATTGACTTCAAATGTTTATATTCTTTAGAACTGTAGCCGTAGTCTAGATATGAATTCTTGAAACACTTTTAGCGAAGGCATTAGGAGTTGTGGGACTGGGTTTGTAGTTTGTATGGATCTCTACCGCTGAAGACAAAGGCTTGTGATCCCTGTTTTGAGTGAACATTGGTTTCACTGCCTTTTTCCGATTCTTTTTCTGATTTAATTGATTGAATTGATTTAATAGTTTCTAATGATTTGATTTCTTTGGGTCTTTGGAATAGAAACTTTCCATTCGATGGATCGGAGGATTTGTCCTGAGATGACTTCGAAGACTTTTGGACAAAATATAAGATCAGAAATACTGTGACCAATAGTACAAACACTATTAGAGCACTGATTATTAACGTCCAAAGAAGGTTACTATTCGATGGACTAACAGTTCCAGTGCCTGAAGTGACAGAAGTTGGGGATTCTGTTTGAGCACTGGCTGAATTGCATATCTCATCAGTGAAGTTACGAATATCACAAAACGTGAAATCATTTATTGTCAGCGAAACACTACACGAATATCGATTCGCATATAAGTGCAGTTTATTGTCGAATATAACCCCCGATGTTATGAGAAATTGGTTTAATTCAGTCATACTTTCGGTTCCACTTATGTTGTTATTCTCCAATATCAGTGCTATTTGAGTGCCATTGGCTTTAGATGCGAGACGATATGTATTTTTGTATTTGAAGCCCTGAGTCCACTCGAACTCCTTAACCAATAAATCTATGGTTTGGTTAGAGAATAAATAACCGTTTGTGTCGTTTATATTGAATATATCGATGATCTTTGAATCAATTAATGAATTGTTTAAATCATTTGATCCCAAGATATAATTGGTTTCTAAACTGATATTCCAGTGATTGTTATTCTGTGAATATTAAAAGTTTTAAATCAAATAAATCTATAATTTCTAGATCTCTTACGTCGACATTGATTAGAGTCAGAATACGTTTATCGGTATTACTCTTCTGTGTGAATGCGATATCAATCGGAGGAACGATCTTATGGTTAGAAACATTAGTTTTGAAGAAGTCTTGAATTTTCTCCACCTTTTCTATAGATTTGTATCTATAGTTGACAACTGTTATTGTGTCGCCTATAAAGTAATATAAGGTTTCATTCAAGTGCTCATCCTTTGCCACAATTGAGTCGATCACTATTTCATGTGATGGTTCACTACATAATGGACTCAAACTCTGGAATCAAATCAATGAGAAATAAAAAGTAATTAAATGTTAGAAATTGGCTTAAAATATATGATTAACTCTTTCGGACGCTATGTATGAATTGAGCCAAAAGTCCGATAAAAGTATGGAAAGGATTAACAAATTCTTCATTTTATTTCATTAGACAAAAGGTGGCAAATGAGGGGTCAATTTGTGGTGAGTTTTGTGAATATTTGTGTGAATTAATTGCAAACAAATATTGAATTCGTTAAACAATACATAAGTGAACGCGAATTCTCGATTCACTACTAATGTCTGAATTGAATGGAATTGAATTGCAATTCAAAAGAAAATATTGAAAAGCAGTCAGAAATAGAAATCCCAATCAATTGAACAGTTTTTGACGAATTAATTAACAAATAAGTGATAAAAAGCTAGACTTCTTGTGAACCACTTGTGAAACAATGAATTGCCAATTGGTTTGGTTTGGTTTAGTGCTGTCTTTGTGTTCGTTAGACATTGTTTTGAGTGATATCTTATGCAAAGACTCGACAATAGATTCGGTCACTTATGCCGACGACCAGAAGATGTTCTTCTTCACCAGTGGTGGCTATTACTGGTACATCAAAGCGGGCACTTTCCCGCCCAAGGATTCCGAGGCAAAGCGTCTTCCGGACCCCTTCAAGATAGGACAGGCGGCTGTCTATGTCGACTCAGACAACGGGTGCGCTTCTTCGCGGACAGAAGGCGTCAAATCGAAGGAAAAGCAGGTTTGGATCTCAGAATCGATTGGAGGCGTGAATAAACTGATCGCTTACGACGTCAAGACCGGCACTTGGGGTCAACCACTCAACTATAACAAAGACCACTGCATTTCTCGGGCAAAGATTGATTGGTCGAACGGAAAACCATTGGACGCTATGTTTGCGAGGAATTATTTGGAGATATTCTTCATTCAAGGGGACACGTATGCAATGGTCGACTGCAAATTCGTCTGCTCTCAACCCGACGGTTGGGGCGACGGCAAAGACAACTACAAGACCTCAGATCTGAATACAATCGAACCAATCAATGCTATGCTTCTGAAACAAAACAAAGAGCTCTTTATGTTTCACCAGAAGGTCTTCTATATTCTCACTCTTGAAAGTGTGGACGGGAACGGAAGGATTAAGAGCACTAAATCCGCTCATGAAAAGGATATCATCAAAGAATTCCTGGAGATTAAGGAACCGGGAGAGTGCGGCCGACCCGATGGCGATGACACACCTGTTGTCACTGGCGGTGGTGATGGCGGTGGCGGTGGCGAAGGCACTGTAGCTGAGGGAGAGCACACATCCCACAATCCTCCGCTCAATCCAGAAGGTGGTGCTGGGTCTGAGTCGAGCGCCGCTAAAGAAGAGGGCAGTGGTGGCAGTGTTGGGCTCATAATTGGAGTGATTATCGTTGTTGTGATCATAATCTCCGTCGCAATCCTCGTCTTCTTTATGATGAGAAAGAAATCAGATTCCGATTCTGAAGCCAACAAAGGAGGAGAAGCGGCCGGAGCTGTGGCCCAATCGCCCAAGAGTTCAGTGGCCCCTACGCCGGGTTCAAAGGTTGGGTCCAAAATGGATGGCAAACCACAGTCTAAAGTCAGCTCTTCGTTGTCTATCCGTTCAAAGTTGGGGGAAAAGGCAGACAAAAAACCAACGACTGGTAAAAGTACAGCTAAACCTGTCAGTGCTGTCAAGTCTTCAGTCCCTAAGAAGTGAATGGAATTACTATTTGTTTCAAAAGAGAAAATTCTATTTATTATTAATTTTCAAATATATTTCTATTTCTCTTTTGCTTTAGTTTTAATTGATTTTTAAAATTTTGTATTAAATATGTGTCAATTCGTATTCAAACATAAACTCAATGTTTAAAAATAAATAATTTTTAATTTTAGATTTATTTAATTTCATTTTAAAATTTTTCTCGTTTTCACTTTCGCTAAAAATGAATCTTTTATCCCATTTATGAATACATATAAATCATAGGAATTCCTAATAAAAAACTATTTAAAATTTCAAACATTATTATATTCCTTCTCTAATGATATTTTAGATGTCGTGTCGAGAATAATAAATTATTATTAGTTTTATTATTACTCTCTTATTTAGATACTATTTTATGAAAACTTTTTTCTATTTCTAAAAGCATTGATTCATAAATCTCTTGACGAAACGAAATAATAAGAAAATGCGAAAAAAAAACTTTTCTTCACTCCAAAAGTTATTGTACAGAATATTCTGTACTCTCTATTCTGTTCGCACAGTTAATGAATACGAATATTACTCTGTATATATATATTTGAGCTCATATTCCTCTATCACTTCTCGTATATCGCACTTAACTTTTTCTTTCTTAAGGAATATTAAGTATTTTAATGGTTAGTCCAAACAAATTATAAGTGAAAGTATCTATTTTTTCTACTCTCATAGCAATACATCTTTAAAATTCTCGATTTTTTATTATTATTTTGTTCCTTCACTTCACTTACGCATTCAATAAATCAATATTTTGAATGCATTATTCAAAATGTGTTTTAAAAAAGTGAGAAATCTTTGTTTTTATATTAAGACTTTGTTTTTTATTCTCAAATCGATATTATAGTGAATTTCCTTAAGTGTGTGTTTTTGGAGAAATAATAATTCTGTTAATGTTTTCGCCGATTCTATGCGTCAATGAATATACACTTCAATTATAAGTTTATTTTTTTAGATATTGTAAATTATTATTTTTTTTGAAATATTATAGCACTTTTATAAAATAAGACACAATTTCCATATATTTATCAGATCTATAATAAAACTGACTATATTTCTCTAAACATTTTCTAACATTATTTATATAATATATATAATTAACAGATCAATACATCAGATTATATACAGTTATCAAACGAATGTCTTGGGATGAGTTTGTTATTGATTATGAGTCGGATAAAGAATCTAGGATTTAACTACATATGACATGAATATTTCATATCATTAATCTAGTTGATTTGGTGTACAAACATTATTCATATATTATAGATCTAATAAATAACCAAGTACTGTACTGGGATTGTACTGACAGAATAGTACAACTTGTTAGAATATTTTTATAAAATAAACTTTATTGGTTTGGACTTTTCTAATTTAATTTAGATATCAAAGTACATGGAAGTATAGCCTGTCCCAAAAGCCGCTAAACAAAGAAATGTTCTATAATAATGAAAATCAAGCGCGAGTACCCAAAATCAATTGATTTCTGATTAAACTAGGGTTGTATTCAAGTTTAATAATTATTCAGGTATTCTCTAAATTAACGTAAAATAACTTATTTATAATTTCATTGATTTCAAAGTATTTCGACACGAATTTGTTGGACTAAAAAATAACCAAAACATTAACTGAATTTAGAGAAAACACATATAATTATTAAACAGCTATAGTTGAAAATTGATTGAAAACTATATTTAATCATTGAATAGTAAGCAATGAGTGCTTTGGGTTCACAATTAAGGCTTAATCTGTGTTACAGTTTAGATGAACTGTAAGGCTATATCACATCGCCTTAAATATTATATCTTATATTAATTGAAATAAATGAAGGGTTTGTTAATATCTTCAATAGAAATAAAGCAAAACAATTATTTCATTAATATATTCGGAAACAATTTGAATTAATATTCAACAAAACTGTAATTTACATCAAATTGTGATATAGGAGTGAAAGAAAGCGCCAAAAGTATAGGGAATTAGTTGTCAAACAAAATGTGGCGCCAATTGTGTCGACATTTAGGATAAAATGTTGTGTTTTTGTTGTTATTTTTGAGACAAAATCAAAAATGTCTGTCAATTAAGTGAATGTCTATATGTTTTGTCGGAAAGAAAATGCGATTTCTATTCATTTTTTGTGTTTTCATTCATTTTATAGATCTCTCCGAAAGTCAAGGTTTGTCTCAATTATTATAATTTAAAATAAGTTTAATTAATAGATATATTAATGATTTACAGAAAGACCTAAATTGTCAGCACTTTCTGATCAGAGTATTAGTGAGGGATCACTGTATCGATCCGTCTGTAGTACCAGTGCTGGCGATAAACCACTGTTTTTCCAATGGATAAAAAGCGGACACATTTTGACTAATAGTCCACAAAAAGAGATTAAAATTCAAACCTTTGATGAACTCTCGATGTCTGTTGTGGTCATCAAAAGTGTCCAAAAGAGTGATTCCGGGAATTATAGCTGTCGTGTGAAGAATGCCTTCGGAGAAGACGTCAAATATTCAAAACTTTTAGTCAAAGGTTTTTTGAAATATTTATTTTGTTTTTGTTTTTGTTTTTGTTTTTGTTTTTATTGAATTAAATGATTGTTTTATTCGTGTGATTAGTGGCTCCGAAATGGGTGTCCGAACCCAGAGATATCACTATTAAATCCAATGAGGAGTTTGGTATTGAATGCAAAGCTGATGGACAGCCAAAGCCTGCCATCAAATGGATTGATTCAAAAGGTTTAGAAATTGGTTTTTATTTTGATTTTATTGTAATTGAATTTTAAATTTATAGGAAATGTCGTTAACGACGATGTCTTGAGATCTGTTCATTTGAACGATAAGGACAACAGATTTGAATGCATTGCAGACAACGGTATCGATAGTCCCCTTAAAAAGCAAATCCATGTCTACATAAGTGGTAAGAATAGCCTTAAATATCTATAAAATAGTAAAATAAAGCGCCAGAAAATGTCAAATTGAATCGCAAGCAAAATGTGGCGCCAATTGTATCAATGGATTCACTTATTTTGAGGTTATTTTGCGAAATAATATGGCTTTTGATTGTTGATTGTGTTGAACAACAAAATGCAGTTTTTATCACTCATTTGTGTCGCGATTTGTGTTCTTATAAAACACATCCGAAGTGAAGGTATTAATCAAACAAATGATGATTTAATCCGATATTAATTACTGAATCTATTCAATACAATTAGCAATTCCTAAATTATTTCCAATTCCGAGTCAATCACTCGTTGAGGGCTCACTATTCCGTTCTGTATGTACTGCAAGTGCTGGCGATAAACCATTGTTTTTTCAATGGTCTAAAAATGGGAGAATTTTATCAAATACTCCACAAAATAATTACAAAATTGAGAATTTAGAAGAAGTTTCACTTTCGATATTAAGTATTAAAAGTGTAGTAAAGAGTGATTCCGGGAATTATAGTTGTGTTGTGAGGAATGCTTTCGGAGAAGACGTGAAGTTTTCACAACTTTTAGTCAAAGGTTTGAGATTTTTCTTCAATTGAGACGATTTATTAAAAAAGTTTTCTATAAATGATTAGTGGCTCCGAAATGGTTAATCGAACCAAAAGATACTAAAATCAGATCCAATGAAGAGTTTAGTATTGAATGCAAAGCTGATGGCGAACCTAATCCTACCATCAAATGGATTGATTCAAAAGGTTTTGTGCAATGATATGAGTACTTGAGTTGCATTAATAGTTAATCCTAATAAACAGGTATTGTCTTTAACGGACAGACACTGAGTTCTCCTAATTTGGACAATAAAAGTGATAACAGATTTGAATGCATTGCCGACAATGGCATCGATACTCCACTTAGAAAAGTGATTCACATTTACATTAATGGTAAGAGTTTTCTAAATAATATTGAAAAATAGTGAAACAAAGCGCCAGAAAATGTCAAATTGAATCGCAAGCAAAATGTGGCGCCAATTGTATCAATGGATTCACTTATTTATTGTGTTTTTGTCCGTAAATATGGTTCTCAAGACATTGTTTTCTAATACGACTCTCAAAATGAGATTTTCATTGTTTTTATGTGTTATTCTCTGTTATTTCGATGTCATTCAAAGTCAGGGTATGTTTGATAAGATATGATTTGTTGAGACAATTGAATCAATGAAGTAATGTTTGCAGAAACCCCTAAATTATTGCCACTTTTATCGACAACTGTGTCCGAGAGCTCTGCATTTCGTTCGCTCTGTTCAGTCAGTGCTGGCGATAAACCACTATTTTTTCAATGGACTAAAAACGGCCAGTCGTTAACTAATAGTCCACAAACTCATTATAAAATTGAAAATTCAGATGATTTTTCGCAATTAATTATCAAAAGTGTGGAAAGAAGTGATTCCGCCAACTATTCCTGTGTCGTTAGGAATGCTTTCGGAGAAGACGTTAAGTCTTTACAGCTTTTAGTTAAAGGTTTGGATAATTAGTCTATTTTTTCGGTTAAAAGTATTTGTTTTGATAATTAAACATTTGATTAGCGCCTGTAAAATGGGTTATCGAACCAAAAGATATTAGGATTAGATCTGATGAGGATTTAAGCATTGAATGCAAAGCTGATGGCGAACCCAAACCTGTTATCCAATGGATGGATGGACTGACAAATGGTTAATACAAATCCATATTTTATTTGAATTTGTTTAAAATGTTTGTTGAAATTCACTTAATTTAGGGGTTGTTTCGCGAACCGAGACATTGTATTTGAAAAGTTCTGACACAAAACGACAAACCCTTTCATTCGATTGCATTGCAGACAATGGTATCGATAAACCATTGAGAAAAACAATTCAAGTATTCATTAACAGTAAGACATTGAATATGTTTTAATATAGAAATCCTTATCTTTTTTTTAAAGCAAAATGTTTTGCAATTAATATTTAGATAAATATTATATAACCTATATTTTCGAAACATAAGCTGAAAATGTTTGGCTGTATTTCAAGTGCTGGCGATAAACCATTTGATTCATAACTCATTTTTAAATTACTGTTCATTCATTGTTCTGATTTAGTTTAACATTTATTTTCAGTTCAATTGAAATAATTGACTGAATTTATTGATTAAATGACTTTTTTCGATATATGTTTAAAAAATTTCCGAATTTGCTTTTGTTTTGAAATTTATTTTTGTCTGATTTATAGCAAAAATAGCGCCCGAAGTGTGAACATTGAATGTGAATCAAAATGTGGCGCACTATCACCTATTGGTACACATTTTTATTTCATTTTATTGTTGACTAAAAACAGATTATTCTAAATCCGCCATAATTTTCATGACATTAAATAACAAAACATATCCTCAACGCATAGCCAAGAGTCTAGTATATGTGAAAATATGTTATATCTTCTGCTGTTTATTATATTCCTCTCTATTATACAATCAATTAATACCAATCAAAGTCAAGGTATTTAGGAAATGAAGGCCTAATTATCGTAAAAACTAAATATTTACTTTGAATCTTAGCTCCAAAATTGACTTCAGTGTTGAGTACCAAAACTCAACCCGAGGGCACTTTATTTCATATTTCGTGTTCAATACTGAAGGGTTCAGTTCCCGTATTTTTTCAGTGGTCTATAAATGACAGACTTATTAAACCGAATTCTGAATCCAATGTCAAAATTGAAAATTTCAATAAACACTCGACTCTAACGATTGAAAATGTTAACAGAAATGATTCGGCAAACTATACCTGTGTTGTGAATAACGCTTTTGGTTCTGACAGACAAACTGTTTCACTCATTATTGAAGGTTTGGATCTTTTGTCTTAAGTAATAACATTTATTTCACTAAACATTTTTATCAATATATCACAAAAGTTCCTCCGGTTTGGGTCAAAGAACCAAAAGATATGCGAATAAACTCCGGCCAACAGATCATTATTGAATGCAAAGCTTATGGTTTGCCTAAACCTATCATTAAATGGATTGATTCAAAAGGTTTTCTTCGAGTTCTTGTTTATGTTAACAATTATCTGAAACTAGATTTGTATTATATTTGTTCAGGAAATTCAATTGAAAGCGAAATTTTTACATTAAGTGAATCGACTGTTAAAAAGTCCGATAACTTTGAATGTATAGCCGATAACGGTATTGGAGTTGCGCTCAGGAAAGTGATTACAATTCAATTGAAAGGTAGAGAAAAGTGTTTTTATTATTTCTAATTCAGCCGCCAATGGATATCAAATTGAATCTCAAGCAAAATGTGGCGCTTTAGGTATCATTAGTTGATCTCTATCTGTGATCTTTGCCGGCCATAAATGTTTTGATAACAACCAAAATAATTATTGAAAAGAGTGAAAGATTTTGCAAATGAAAACATGATTTCATTTGTTGTATTGTTTTTTGTTAGCATTTTCTTTACTAATTGTCATTCGAGAGGTAATTATGAGAGAAATTCATTTGATTTCATTCACAATTTAATAATCAAATTGTTGTCTTAGAAGCCCCTAAACTAATGCCATTTCCCCAATCGCTCTCTCAAATTCAAAATTCTTCATTCCGTCTAATGTGTCAAACATTCGCCGGAACTAAACCAGTGTTTTATAACTGGAATAAAAATGGTTTCGCTCTAACAAATAGTCCACAGAATAGCTATAAAATTGAAAACTTTGACGACTATTCACTCCTATACTTAAAACACATCGACAGAAGTGATTCGGGAAACTATTCTTGTATTGCACGCAATGATTACGGAACTGATGCTCAATCAGCTATTCTTATAGTCAAAGGTTTGGAAGTTTTCAAAAAAGATTTTTCTGAGAATTAATAAAATCTAATAATAATTCTAAAATTGGTTTCAGTCGGCCCTAAATGGCTAATAGAGCCCAAAGATGTGATAATGAATGCCAACACAGATATGAGTATTGAATGTAGAGCTGATGGCGAACCCAAACCTATAATCTATTGGCTCTTATCTAATGGTAATTCTCAAATCCAAATAACACCTGTAGTTCTCCACAAGTGTTAACATATTTTGCATTTCATTTCAATTCAATTGAAGGAACAAAAGTGAAAAATGAAATTTTAAGTCCAACAAAATTGGGGTCCAATAAGATTGGGCTGACATGTGTGGCCGATAACGGTGTGGACAGTGAGTTAAGGAAAGATATAATCGTTTCAATTAGTGGTAAGAATTTTGTTTTAGATGTGATTATAAATTGAGCGCTCGATTGATAGCAAATTGATTCGCCGGCAAAATGTGGCGCCAATTGATCCATAAGTCCATTCATTTGTTTCTTTTCTATTCATTCAAAATATACACCTCTTTAACCAAACAGTCGGCCATAACTTGTATTTCCATTCGTTTAATGCTTTAATATTTCGCAATGTTTTCGTTTGAAGTCTTTTATTTAATTGTGATTATTGTAGTCATTGATGCAAATGTTGTTTCAGGTATTGAGAGATTATTTTTTGATAAAATTCTAGTTTTGTTAATGATTTCGGTATCAAAACTCTAAGCCATAGCACCGAAACTGATTCCGCAATTGAATCAACGAAAACAAACCGAAGGCTCAGTTTTCCAGTTGTTCTGTTCAGTACAAGAAGGGTCTAAACCTTTGTTCTTTCAGTGGGCAAAGGATGGACAGTCTATTAAACCAAATCCAGACTTGAAATATAAAGTTGAAAACTTTGATCTCTATTCGACTCTAACTATTGCACAAATAGATAGAAGAGATGCCGGAAATTATAGTTGTCTTTTGAAGAATTCTTTCGGATTTGATTCTCAATATTCAATTCTATCAATCAATGGTATGAATAGGTTGTGGTATTCAAGCAATTTTCTCATAAAGTTTTGTTTCAGTTCCTCCCTTTTGGGTCAAAGAACCGAAAGATTTGAAATTAAAATCGGGCGATAGCTATGCACTCGAATGTAGAGCTGACGGTTCGCCCAAACCTACTGTTAAATGGATTAGTGCTAAAGGTTTTTAGGTTTTATATATTTATGATATGAATATTTAGATTATTTATGAATTCATTTTTTGATAACTTTATTGAAACATAAAAATTATAATATTTTAGGAAAAGTATTTGAAAGAGAAGTTTTAGAATTATCAGAGATAACAGTGAAGGGAAGTGATAGCTATGAATGTGTGGCCGATAATGGTATCGGAGATGCTATAAGAAAAACAGTAAATATTCAGTTCAGTGGTAAGAATTGCCCTAAATTTTCTGACTTAACCGCCAGTCCTATCAAATTGATTCTCAATCAAAATGTGGCGCAATGTTATCCATTACCACAAAAACTAAATATTATTTTTTTCCACAAAATTATCAGTTATTTCGCCATAACTTTGATGTTTTGCTTGCGATCAGTGAATATGAATTCAATGTATTATTTAATTGTTGTGATTCTCATTGATATAATCACTGCTAATGTCATATCAGGTATTGAATTAAGCAATTGTTTTTCGATTGTAATTCTTATATAATTTTAACACAAATTAGTGCCTAAATTGATGTCAAATATACAACAAATAAGACAAACCAAAGGCTTACCGATCAGACTGTTCTGTTCATTAGCACAGGGCTCACAGCCTCTTCAGTTTAATTGGGCAAAAGATGGACAGATTATCAAATCAAACAGTGATTTGAATTATAAAATCAATAATTTTGACAGTTTTTCAACTTTTTCTATTGAAAAGATTGTTGAAAGAGATGCCGGAAATTATATCTGTTTTGCCAAAAATTCTTACGGATCTGACTCTCAATACTCAATGGTTTCTGTCGACGGTATGATTGTTAGAGCTCTGCAGAGGTTTCATATATTCTGACCTAAAGTTTTGTTACAGTTCCTCCCTTTTGGGTCAAAGAGCCAAATGATGTAAAATTAAAATCCGGTGAAAATGTTATACTTGAATGTAAAGCTGAGGGTTCGCCCAAACCTACGCTTAAATGGATTAGTGCTAAAGGTTTATATAACTTTTGGTTTATATTTATACTCTGTTTTGTTTATTATATAAAATAATTGCAATATTTTTAGGAAAAATTTTTAATAATGAAATTATTGAGTTATCAAAGATAACAGTGAGAGGAAGTGATAGCTATGAATGTGTGGCCGATAATGGTATCGGAGATGCTCTCAGAAAAAGAGTAAACATTCAGTTCAGTGGTAAGAGTAGACACAATTTTTCTGACTTAACCGCCAGTCCTATCAAATTGATTCTCAATCAAAATGTGGCGCAATGTTATCCATTACCACAAAACTAAATATTATTGTTTCCACAAAATTATCAGTCATTTCGCCATAACTTTGATGTTTTGCTTGCGATCAGTGAATATGAATTCAATGTATTGTTTAATTGTTGTGATTCTAATCGATTTAAGCACTGCTAATGTCATATCAGGTATTGATATAATTAAAACTATTGTTTGAATATATTTCTAACAACTATTACTCCCATTAGTACCCAAACTAATTCCAGTTGTGAATCAAAGGATTCAAACCGAAGGACTCCCTATTAAACTGTATTGCTCTACAGAATTAGGTTCTAAACCCCTGTTCTTTCAGTGGTCCAAAAATGGACGTATTATTGATTCAAATCCTAATTTGAATTATAAAATTGAAGATTTCGATACGTTTTCAACTTTTACTATCGATAAAACCAATAGAAAAGATGTCGGAAATTACAGTTGTTTTGTGAAAAATTCTTTCGGATCTGACTCTCAGTACACTTTGCTTACAATCAATGGTATGAATTAGATTTGACTAATCGTTAATTAAGAAATAAAATTAAAGTATTGTTTCAGTTCCACCCTTTTGGGTCAAAGAACCAAATAATATAAAATTAAAATCGGGTGAAAACCATATACTCGACTGCAAAGCTGATGGTTATCCTAAACCCACTGTTAAATGGATTAGTGCTAAAGGTTTTTAAAAATGTCAAGAATTTCATGCATTTTTACAAAAACTTTACTATTTTAGGAAAAGTATTTTTAACAGAGATTATAGAGTTATCGAAGTTAACTTTGAGGGGAAATGATAGCTTTGAATGCATTGGCGATAATGGTATCGGAGATGTGATTAGAAAAATAATAAACATTCAATTCAGTGGTAAGACCAAAAAGCCAATTAACTTGCTTATGTTGTATTTCGCGGACATAGATGTGACATCACTTAAATTGTAAAAAGTATATATCGTTACAAATACTTTATTGATTTTAACCGTTAATTATTTCAATGTAAAAATTTGTATGCATTTTATATATTTTTAATATAGTCTTCACATATGAATGGTATGTCATTATTGAATAGGTATTTTGAACTGGTTTAATCAAAGTTTTACGATTCATTAATGGCATACTATCCATATGTGAAGACTATATTAAAAATATATAAAATGCATACAAATTTTCACTTTGAAATAATTAAAGGCTGAAATAAATGAAGTATTTGTAACGATATATACTTTTTATAATTTAAGTGATGTCACATCTATGCCCGACATAAGCCAGTTAATTGGCTTTGGGGGGTAAGACATGTGATATAATTCCAATTTATCCGCCAATAAGTGTCGAATTGAATGTCAAGCAAAATGTGGCGCAATGTTATCCATAAGAATAGATTATTTTCTATTCTTTCCATAAATATTCAAACATTTTGTTCAGCCATTGCTAACTCTATCAAAGAGCTGGCAATTCTGTCAAAGATGTCATTTATTTATTCAGTAATCCTATTAATAATTGTTTTTAAAATGACTGGCAATACGTCGTCAGGTATTTGTCATTTTTCGCTATAATTTTATTGGTTTTAATCCATTCTTTTCCATCGAATCAGTTCCAAAACTCGCTGTTCAGGTGAACCATAGAAACCAAACCGAGGGCTCGAGTTTGCATCTGATTTGTTCAGTAAAGCAGGGCTCAAAGCCCCTACTGTTCCAGTGGTCTAAAAATGGACAAATTATTAAATCAAATACTGATTTAAATTATAAAATAGATAATTCCGATAGTTTTTCCACTTTTACTGTTCAGACAATCAGTAGAAGAGATGCCGGGAATTATAGTTGTTTTGTAAGCAATAATTTCGGATCTGATTCTCAATACTCTGTGCTTACAGTTAACGGTATGATTGAGTCTAAATATATTATAGTTTTGAATTGTTTTTAAATGAATTGAGTTTTGTTTCAGTCCCGCCCTTTTGGGTCAAAGAACCGAATGATTTTAGGGTAAAAGTCGGCGAAAACTCAATAATTGAATGCAAAGCCGATGGCTCTCCAAAGCCTAGTGTCAAATGGCTGAGCGATAAAGGTTTTGAGAATAGTTTTAAAATTGAGAAATTTGTTGACCACATAACTAGTGGTGATTTAGACAATTGCAATCAATTTTAGTCAATATAAAAGTCAGTCGTGAAGTCCATGTCTTGATCTAAAATATCAAATTATTATATCTTTAAAAATTTGTTATAAACTCTTTCTTATGATTTAATAGTTATAGAATTTAAAGCTGTAAATCTATTTAAATTGAAAGTCTGCATGATGATTTGATGATAATATTTTATTTATATTACGTGACTTTCGAGGCTTAGATAAATTACGCATTGGACACATGTAGTCAACAAAGTTTTCAAAATTAAACAAATGATAAGCCTTTGACTTATTTTAAATTGTGTTCATATTTTAGGTGATGTTATTGAAAGTGAATTTATTGAGTTATCAAAGTTCAGAGTCAAACAAATTGATAGCTTTGAATGTATTGCTGACAACGGTTTGGGAGAAGTGTTGAGAAAAGTTATTAGCATTCGATTCAGTGGTAAGAGAACTGATAGTTCAGTCCAAATAAGAAAGTTTCTGATTTAGCCGCCAATGAATGTCAAATTGAATCGCAAGCAAAATGTGGCGCCAATTGTGTCTTTAGGTCTTCGTTTGGTTTATTTGTTTTGATTTCACTTTAAAAATAATACATTTTTGTGTCAAAACTATTGCAATAATCGTTACAATGATTTCGGACCTGTTTTTCCTGATCTCAATTGTATTAATTCTGGAAAGCATTCCATTCAGTCGTTGCAAAGGTATTCAGAATTCAAATTTCTTGTTAATTCTGTTAAATGAGACAAATTTTAATTATAGATCCGCCAAAACTCATTCCCTTTCCTTCTAAGTATGACATATCTAAAGGACACTCATTCGGTCTATTGTGTCAAATCAGTTCTGGTTCTCATCCACTGTTCTATCAGTGGTCTAAAAATGGTGTAATTCTCGGAACTAATCAACAAATGAGTTACAAAATCGAGTCTTTTGACGATTATTCACAGTTTGTAATCAAAAGCATCGATCGAACCGATTCGGCCAACTATTCATGTATTGTCCGAAATGAGTTCGGAACAGATAAACAGACAACTGTTCTCTTAGTCAAAGGTTAAAAAGTTTGTAATTTTTGACTGAAATCTGTTGCCAAAAGTTTTTATGCGAACAATAACTGAATGGAAATTAGAATATTTTCTTCTCTGATCTCAAAATTATAAATAAAGCGCTGAAAACATAAATTCAATGCAATATTTGATTGTCTATCGAAATGTGGCGCAAGTCTTACCGTTAAGAGTGATCTTTCTATTTAAAAGATTTTCTAGTTTTCACGAATTCAGCCATTAGTTTGTTTTGATATCAATAGAAATAAAATGCAGAAACTCTTTATATTCTGTTTATATACTGATCTTCTTCTGTATATCTCAACTGCAAATGAAGGTAATGTCCAAACAATACTTAAATTATTCTGTATTTTAAATCAATTTTTCATAAATAGCGCCAAAATTAATACCCACTTTCGGTAATAAAGTGATAGAACAGACCGAAGGAACCAAATTTCGGTTATTCTGTTCCATACAGAAGGGGTCGAATCCTTTATTTTTTCAATGGACTAAAAATGATAAACCTATAGCTCAGAGTCCAGAAGTTAATTATAAGATCGAGACATTTGCCGAACACTCGTCTATAATCATAGCTAATGTCCAAAGAAGTGATTCCGCAAACTATTCCTGTATTGTTCGCAACGCTTTTGGCACCGATTCTCAGAGTGTTGTTCTTAACATTAAAGGTATTCCTTTTGATGTTTCAATTGATTCTAATTATTGAGTTTCTTCTGTTGTCACAAATAGTGGCCCCCATTTGGCTCAAAGAGCCTAAAGATATTCGCATTAATGCCGGCGACGATGTATTTGTTGAGTGTTTGGCCGACGGTTTGCCTAAACCTACTGTTAAATGGATTGGTTCTAAAGGTTTTCATTTGCTTTCTGTGAAGCAATAAGTTTTATATCCTTTTTCTGTCGAATCAATTGTTAGGAAATGTTATTCAAAGCGAAATCTTAAAGATTAGTCAATTTAGACAAATGAGTGACACTTATGAATGTATTGCCGACAACGGTGTCGGCGAACCATTGCGTAAATCAATTAACGTCTACTTCAGTGGTAAGAGTTTTCTAATTATCCGCCGATTGATAGTCGTATTGAATGGGAAGCAAAATGTGGCGCTTTTGATGCCATTTCTCCACTTATTTCTAATCCATTTTTATTATTACTTCTTATGCTATAAAAGAAAAAAATTGAATTTCAGATAAAAAAAACATGAAAATTATTATATTAATAGACATTTGTTTACTAATCATTGTTTTCAGTTCAGCTCAAAGTAATGGTAAGAAAATAGTTTATTATTTTCATTTATTTTTCTTATATTAACTGCTATTCTCTTCTAATCTCCAGAACCACCAAAACTCATACCACTTAATGAACCAAAAGAGCCATACATTGAAGGCTCAAGATTTAGGTCCTTCTGTGCCCTTAAATCAGGCACTCGACCCGTTGTCTTCTCGTGGACTAAAAATGGCCAACAATTATCTCATAATAAAAATGGTATTTCGATAAAAACGGATGAATTGGAAGACAACTCTATTCTGAGTATTAATGATCTGAAGATCGAGAACAGAGGAAACTATACCTGTTTTGTAAGCAATTCGTTTGGATCTGATTCTTATACAATCAGATTAGATGTTTTTGTGCCCTCCAAATGGATTTATGAGCCGCAGAACACCAGTGCTCTATTGGGATCAAATCTGGAGATGAACTGCGAGGCCGATGGCTCACCACAGCCTCGAATAGTTTGGCGAAAATTGAGTGAAAACACTCCGAAAACTAATGAGTTTTTTGGAAAGTCATTAAAAATATCCAGAATTCAAATATCAGATTCTGGTCTCTATGAATGTGTTGTCTATAATGTCATTAATAATAGGGTTGTATTGAAAAAAGTAATTTCACTTGAAATTAAGGGTAAAAATGCTAAATATTTTTAATTCAATTTAAATCAAAACTTACTTTAATTGCCAATAATTGCCACACATTTTGCTTTGAAATCAATTTGATATTATCTGCGCATAACTGCAGTCAATATTATTGAAACATTTATTAATTTAATTTCTGTTTTATGTTATGTAAACTCTTTGTTACAATCAGTTCCGGCAAAGTTTGATGAAAAGTATAGTTTAATACAAGTGAAGAGAGGAGAAAGTGCTCGACTCAAGTGTAACGCCACTGGCGATCAACCATTGACTGTTGAGTGGACTAAAGATAATCTCAAACTCGACAAACTCGGAGGTCTTAAGTAAGTGTCTTATCATTTGTTTTAATGTTTATTAATTTTAGATTTTTTTCTTAAAAGTTATGAAATATTTGAGACGACATCAGAGACTGGCGTTAATTCAGAACTTTTATTGCGATCCACACAAAGAACTGATGGCTCTATCTATAAGTGCGAAGCGAAGAACGAGCACGGGGTCGATGAACGAACTATTAAACTGGTTGTCGTCGGTAGGGATTGGAATATAAATATGAATTATTTGAGAAACTAATGTTGTTGTGCACCCAAACAGAGGTTCCGGGGCCGCCCATGAATGTGAGGGTCAAAGAGGTCTGGTCTCGAACTGCAAGTGTCGTTTGGTCGTCGCCCTATTCCGGCAATTCTCCAATCAGTAAATACACGATTCAGTATTGGAGACACGAATCAGCGCCGCATAGACTCCATGAGCTCAGTGTCAGCAGTACTCAGAGTTCGGCACTCATTCAAGATCTGAAACCCGGTCTGTCCTATGAGTTGAATGTCGTGGGTATGGAAGCGATGATTGAAATTTTAAACAATAATGAAATAAAATTGTGTTTTGGGAATCAATAGCTGAGAACGAGATCGGGAGAGGAATTGGTTCCGATTCCATCACTTTTATCACTGGAGAAGAAGAGCCAACGGCACCGCCCAATGATATAACAGTGGAAGCGCGCGGACCCACAACTATACGCATACTTTGGAGGTCTCCGCCCTCAGAACATTGGAATGGAGTGATTAAAGGCTATTACATCGGATACCGGAAGTCACACGAGTCTAACCATCCCTTCACTCTTAAACTTATTGAATCAGAAGCGACACAAACCGGTGGCAAAAGGGCTGAGAATCTAAACTACGAGTACTTTCTTAGAGATCTAATGAGAGGCACGGAATATGCGATTGTCATAAAAGCATATAATTCTGCCGGAAGTGGTCCGCAATCGCACGAAATGGTGGTCCAGACCTTTGACGGCGATTCGCCGTCTATTCAACAGTTGACTACAATTGATTCAGCGCTCGATTCCCTGTCTGTGCGTTGGTATCAAAAGGACATTCGCGAGAGTCAGTCCTCTCCGATCACTAGTTATGTGATTCATTATCAAAGAGAGGGAGAGTCGAAATGGAGTGAAATACCCATCGCTTCATCCGCAACACCGGCGCCCACTTCTGATTCCAATGCAATCAATTCTTATTCATATGTAATCCAAAATCTCGAGTCCGGAACTAATTATAAAGTGTTTGTGACGGCAGTCAATAAGTTCGGGATCAGTGACCCGAGCAATATATTGGTGGCCAAAACTGATGGGGGTATGTGTTGAACAGTCATTTATTATTTTTCTTATTTGAAGGCAATTTGAATTATAGTGAAATACTTCTGCAAAAAATTTCTATTAAATGCGCCCGAATTGCACGAACTCTTCGTTCTAAAGGGGTTTAGGGAAAGGATGGGAATCTTTGAAAAAACTATTTTTGGTTTAAAGAAAATTAACGTTTAGTTTGTTTGTTAAGTTATACTCGAAGGTCCTCTGCTTTCTTATAAGTAATAGAAAATCTCCTGAAAAATAGCGAGAATATTGTAATTTGAGCATGTTAATAATGTTTTGTTATTGAAATACTTCATCAATTATCATTTTAACTACTGTATGATCTTTTTGGATAATTAATTTAAAGAATAATTACCCGTAGCTCAAAGAAATGTTTAAACAAATACAGTAAATGTCTATTGAAAGTAAGCTCAAAGCAAATGATTTTACCGCTCACTGCTTAGCCCCCAATTCAAAGTAGTTTTAAAGCATTTCATTTATCAAATGCTGTAAAAAATTATTTTATTACCAAATATTCTACAAATTATTGTTTACATACAGTGAAGTATATGTGTATTATTTTAATTCTGTTAAATATTTTAATTTAGTTATGAATACAATTGATTTAAATGTAATGTTTAATGAAGTAAAGCCAATGAAATGCTTTAAAACTACTTTGAATTGGGGGCTAAGCAGTGGGTAAAATCATTTGCTTTGAGCTTACGTTCAATTGGGGGCGAAGAGCGCTCCCTTACCTTCATTTGCTTTGAGCTTACTTTCAATAGAAATATACTGTATTTAAATTAGATTGGCCACAAATTATCATTTAATAATTCTAACATTAATTTCTAAAATTTTAATAGCCTTTAAAAATTTATCTTCAAAAAAATAAGTACCGGTAAACCTTCGATATATGAACATTAAAATAAATAAAGGACTTATTTAATGTAAAATGTCAGTATTAAAAATAAATAGTGTCACAATCTTTTAGAATTGGGTGATATTTCGAAATCAATGTTAAATCGATTAATATTTTAATTATTGCACAACTTTTCCTCTAACTTACATTACATTACTTGTATATTACAGTCAACATAATTGTGCAATAGATATGAAAAATTCATATATTGTTTAATTTTATTGATTCAGATAAATAACATATAATAAATACAAACAACAGCTAAATGAATGTGAATAGTGTTTAAACAAATTAATTAAATAGTTTAGAAATGAGAGCAAAAATTTCTGTCGATTCCATATGTAGTGATAAATCCAACCAAATTTGTTGTCAATCTTCTCATTATTGGATTCATTATTATTATTGATGTTATTATACTTTTTTCTCTCATATCTATTCACTGTATTACTGATACACATATTATAAAAGTTGTATTCTTTGACTGAAATGAATCAATAAAATTAATAAAATTAGAATTTTATATTAATTTTTCGATATTTCACTTACTTTTTAAAATAATTGGAATTTTGTAAAAAATTTTCGGTAAAAACTTTGTTGAAATAAATTTCCGAATTCAATGAGAAGACACAGACAGAGAAGAGATGTATGTTTTCAGTCTTTTTAGTTCTCTTAGGAGTTCTTTAGTTTAAAAGTTCGAAATTTAGTTATTTATCTGTTTTTAAAAATTTAATTCAGAATAAAAACAAGTCTTGCATTAAAAAAAAGTTACCATAAAGTTATGTTCAAAACAGGAAAACGTGTTCCACAAGTCCTAAATCCTACAGAAGAACTGAATGTCTGTTTCGGTTTTGTATAACTTTTGTAATAATTGAAAGTTAACTCTAATCTAATCTTTAGTTTTGGTTAGATTTCAAGGTTTATTAGTATTGTTGGCCATTGTATATCATAGTATAAGACAGTGTTTAATCGCACCCATAGTTATCATATTTAACTTGATTTGAAACTAGTTTATCAACTTTTTCACAATTCATTTAATTTGAATTTTATTTTTATTCTAATTATTCTAATTATTCTAAAAGTTTATATATTATTTCAAGGAAAGGGAAAAACTTAACAAATATTTAAAAA
>JAQFXN010000313.1:0-24239 GCA_034693365.1 Liacarus xylariae | reverse complement strand
TCTAATTGAAGATAACAATAATTTTGAATTGATTTTTTAGAGTTTTCTGACAAAACAGAAATCACCCATAACTATATTTAAATTTTTTGATAATTATGACAGTTACAAATCATTGTAGACATTTATATTTCACGTATATCTCTTATCCATATCCTGGCTGCTTTATTTACTTTAATAATTAAATCATTGCATTGAATTCAGTGAACACTAATATTATTTTTGACGAATAGGTGAATCGCCAAATATATTAAATTAATTAATTAAATTATCATAAATCAATTAAACAGATAATTAAACAACAATAGAACCAAATCGATCACATGGTAAACAATTTAAGTTTGAAATTAATAAAAAAATATTAGTAAAAGAAAACTAAAAACATTTAAAGTGATTAACCATTAAGAATCACTTGATTCACAATCTTTTTCACTTAATTGTTGAATTTTAGAAAATTATTTCAAATAACCCGTGTCCTAAATCCAATGAATTGTCGGTGAATTAAATCTATAGTAATATCAAAATCAGTAGATAGCTATGGTCAGGTTTAACTAGGTATCTATGAATTGCTTGGAGGTATGATTTGGGGATCGAAAGAATGTTATACAGGTAATCGACCTGGATTGTACTAAAAACACGTCTCAGGTCAATTTTTGACAAATTAAATAAGAAAAATATTTTAAACAAAGAGTTTTTTTTAAATACTAATTAATTCATTTAACAGTTAAAACAAGTCAAATGCAATACAACCAATGTAATAAAAAAGAATACTGATTAAATTTATCTATTGATTGCTTAAATTAATTTCAAATGAATTTTGGGGTTCAAATTCATCTTCATCGGGAATCTGCTCGTATATTTTGTAACTCTAGTCCAGGCCTTGGCTTGAGGTCAGGGATTCATAATTTGACTCTGAGTTCCACTCTGACTCACAGTTCTGAGGTGCCACCTCAAAAGTTATGCACTATACATTTATTGCTTTACTTGGTGACAGTAAGTCTATTGCGGTATAACTCCTCGCATTTCATATACATAAACAGCTGAAATAAAATTAGAAAAAATATAACCAGAGTATGGTTATTAAAAAATTAACTAAAATAACATGTTCAATTATTAATTGTAATAATAAACATAAAAAAGTACTTGCACAATAGATAAATAAAAATAGAGATAGTATATTTAAAACTCACAATCCAATAGGCACCTGTAAAGGATTAAGGATTTTCTTATCATTTAGCAGATAAGTATTTTGAATAGAATTTTAATATTGATTTAACATTGAATTTGTAAATGTTTTATATAAAATAAGTTTTATGTGAAGTAGTGATTGAAAACAAAAAATGTGCAATAAGTGAATCAGTTATTAATTTGAGGAATAAATTAAATTAAATGAATTGAAACAATTGTGTAAACATCTAAAAACATCAAAAAAGCAACATTTATTACAAAACATGAATTAATTCGTCAAAAACTCATACGTTCGGGAGAAGAACTATTTATATGTAAATTAAATAATTGCGGAAAAATTTTTATACAAATGTCAAAGTTAAGTCTAATCTATTTACAAAAACAAAAATAAAAGATTTTTCGCAACTCTGGTTATTTTTTTCTAATTTTATTTCAGCTGTTTATGTATTTGAAATGCGAGGAGTGCTATCGCAATAGACTTACTGTCACCTTGCAAGGCTATAAATGTATAGGGTACATTATAAATTGAATCAATCATAGAAATGCTGTCAATCAAGCATGGCAATTACAGGCTGATTAAGCCTATCCATATATGGCCTGACGGCCATTGTTCATAACGATACACGATCAGTGTTTCCCAGATTAGAGATTCCCAGATTGGCTACCACATTTAATTTTGTGTTAATTTTGATGCGTATTATTCACAAATATTATAAGCAAAAGTGCATAAATTAATTGTAGTGTTTAAATTAGAGTAATTGGATTGTAAAAATACTTAATACAGTATATCATTTTATTTGAAAACAAAATAACTAATATTTTTTCATTTTTAGCTCTTTTGTATAATATT
Organism: Liacarus xylariae; assembly: GCA_034693365.1. Classification (NCBI taxonomy): domain Eukaryota; kingdom Metazoa; phylum Arthropoda; class Arachnida; order Sarcoptiformes; family Liacaridae; genus Liacarus; species Liacarus xylariae. Next base: position 22,204 of record JAQFXN010000313.1, on the reverse strand, counting down.
TTATAATAATTTTTACTTGAATTTGTAACTGCAAGTTTATTTTAATGTTGGAGATGCTTTTAACCTTATAAGAAGACTTCCCGAAGTCTTCCAGGAAAATACAGGAGATAGCCAATTTGGGAATCTCTAATCAGATAGGCAGTCCTCTAGAAACCCTGATCGTGAATAGTTATGAACAATGGCCGTCAGGCCATGTATGGATAGGCTGAATCAGCCTGTAATAGCCACGATTGGATTAAGAGATTAAATTATTAAGAAATTTTTTGATTGTTCAAAAAGATTATTATTATTTTAATAGGAAATATAATTCTATTTGTCTAAAAACTAAACTCAATTTCATATTTCATTCAAACTCTATTAGTATTTCACTACTAATCAATATCAACTCGACATTGAATATCACACTAATTGTGTTAGTATTAAACTTGACAGTGATTGGCTATCTATTGGACATTAAAAAAGTCTATATAAATTGGCGGACAGCCACAAAATGGGAATCGAAGATATATAGAGAATTTAAGTATAAAATTTCATTGATGTTTTAAAGCTTTAAGAGCTGCTTTTGAGATGAAAAGCCCTTGGATTTGTTATATTTTATTCTTATTTAAGTCAACTTTTGATTTTCCAATAAGGCTTAAGTTTAAAGAAAATTATTTTAATTGCATAAAATGCAAAACCCATCACGGAGGTTTGAAAAAAGTCTTCAGAATTTGATGAAATTTTAATCATTATTACAGCAAACTTTATTGTGGATAAATATACAAAAATTATATTTCTAAGTAATGTAGTTTTCAACAAAAAAGCAATTAAAAATTGTTGCATTTGTATTAAGAATAATAAATTTTATGTGATTTTTGATGAACTTATTTAAATGTGGATGCAATTGTTGAAATGTCAGCATATATTGTCATGTGCAGGGGACTATTATCATTTTCATTATCGTCAATTATGATATTTCCACTATCCAACAATGTAAAACAATGTAAAAATGTCAAACAATGTTAAAAATCAACCTGTTATCCCTCGATTACCAATAGTTTCTCTCCAGATTCTGGTACAGTTTTATATTGTCTTTTAAATATTACCCAAATATATTTGGTAATCCTGGTATAACATGCTCAAATTGTTGATTTAAAAATTCAATTCTTGTTTTTCATATTGAAATTTTTCTTTTTATTAAAAATTATTATTAATAAAAATTTAAATGACTCCAAACAACCAACAATTGATTAATATCTAAACAAAATGCTATAGAAAAACGTTACGATTGCTTATAATCACGCATTCAATAATAATTTATATTAGATTTAAAGAATGCAAAATCAATTAATAGATCCAAACCAACTAATCGATGTCCAAACAATACCACAGGTCAATCAAACTATTCGTAGTTTTAATATATACTTAAATTTATTCAAAATAGTAATCATTATTTCGTTTCTATTATTTGTAATCACTTTAATATTGATCTCAAGATTTTGGTTATCTTTTGTATACTTTTATACACTTATTATCGGATTTTTGACAATATTTCTGGTTTTGGGAGCAAATGGACTAAAAGTTAAAAATTTACTCATAATTTCGTCGATTTTAGAAATAATAATAGCATTAATTCTATTCACTATTCAAATCTATGTCTATATAATTGGTTTGAATTCTATATTTTTCAATCAATTGTCACAATTTCTACTTTATTTTTATTATTTATATCTCATTAAAGCTTTTATTGATTTGGGATTCCATAAAACGATTTCTCTAATCAATTCCATACACATATCTGTGTTCATACTATTCATTTCGTTTACTTTGTCACCAATTTTCTCATTAATACTCGCAAAACAGATCTCAAGACGTGATAAATGGATTCGAGAGAACCAATGCGTTTGGACTAACACTTAGTTTAACAGTTTATCCGATAATATATTTTCAATGTTTAGAAAATTAATTAAACAAATAAAATGTTTTCAAAACTAATTTTTCAAATAATTAATTTATTAATAATAAGTATAAGATATAACTTTATATACAGTATATTATGAAAAAAATCCATTAAAAAATTTTTTAATTTAAAATATGTTAAACAGGTATTGATGACCAATAGTCAAAATTATTTAGTAATAAAATGTTAAGAAAAGTCAGACAAATATTCTCATCAATTGATTTCTATCCGAACAGTACTGAATGGCTCTCATGAATGCCTTTTTCACTTCGTTTCTATGCAATGAATCCTTGGATTCGTTCAGTTTCTGTCGATCGGTCTCTGGAGTGACGCCAAACTTCTCGAGTCTATCCCTCGACAACCAATGGCTTAATCATAAAATTCAATGCAATTTTTTGAATAATTCAAAACAATTAGTGTTAATACAAACCACGACTGAATTTCATCGAAAAATCTAATCAAATATTTCTTTTGACCCTTACTTTCAGCCACGGCTTCCAGTGATTTCACAGTTCTCAACACATTAGGCATTTGTACTCCATTTGTGTCCACAATCTGTTTAAATAATTAAAATATATTTAGGTTTCTATTTTCACGCTTTTTATTCTTATAGAGTGCTGACCACTGAAGGAAACCAGTTATGGCCATTACTATTAGCCCAAACCACATGTCCAACGCGTAAGACATCGGGTTTTCTCCGTCCACTGTCTGTAGAAATTGTATCTAAAGTATAGAACAGATGTCAGAGTGTTATTAATTATCAATAGATTTGAAAATAAAAATTAATGATAATTAATCTCAACATTTTGTCAATTGTTTAAAAATATTTATTTGTGGCCAAAACTGTAGTCAACTCTAAACAATTGAATATTTAAGAGAAATATTTATTTTATTATAATTTAATACTATTATAATCGACTGAATCGGGAATATTGTTCTCAGTTGTGCCACAGTTTATGCTCTCATTTAGACATTTATCCGATTGTTTGCCTCTTTTGGCCGAAACTCTAATAATTGATCCGTTGTTTACAATACATTTGAAGTCAATTATTCGGACAAATCGGTCAAAATTATGGCAATAGATCTGCAAATTATAGGATTAATTGTATATTAAATACACAGATATTACACATGTATTCAGACCTCAAATAAATGCGAATCAAAACTAATTTTTTCATTTGATATCAAATTAATTATTTGTAATATTTTGTCATAAATAGAGCCAAAAGAGCGTTCAGTCAAACACTCTTCGGTCAGAATATGGTATTCATTGCCATTCAATACAAGAGAACACTCGAAGGCTTTCGACATTTGGGTTGATATCGAAAATATATATCAATTGTATTTAAAACAAATGAATTGATATTTAATGCAATTTAAGGCCAAAACAAATGCATTTGAATTTTAAAGTTCAAAGTTTTGCACTAAAAGTGATGAAACAATACATTCGTAGCTCTGATTGGCTGACAATGCAATTGCTGTTCAATAATAACGGCATTTGTTTTATAAATTATAACTTTATTTGTAATTTGGATTAAAAACAGATTTCACTGCAATTAACGATTCATTCAATTGTATTCCGAATCAAATAAATTCCCTGAATTTGTAGAAATAATTTTATCTTTCAATCAATTGTTTTCATCTCCGCTTTGAAAGAAAGGGAGTTTAGGTATTCATTTCCACTGATAGTTAGCAATGTTTAGAAATGCATAAAAGGGGCAAAAATATTTGAAATGAAAATATCACCAAAAGCACCAATTTTGAAACATTAATATTGAGTAATGAAAAATTCACGAAAATAACCAAAATGGACGAGAGAGAGGACATATTTTGGTCGTACTGAGACAGGGCTTATTTTGTCTATATCTCCTTATTGTCTATCCCTAGTTAACATCATTATCATGAACAATGATACCGAAGCTTGAACCATTAATATTTTTCATATAGATTGCTTGAAATGTTCTATCTCATCTTGCTCATCATTTTCAGCTTGCTTTAGTCTTTTCAGTGATTTTAAATTTTAAACAAGACAAAAAAAGAAATGAATGGACCATTAATATGAGCTTGTCTAAGCTTATTTAATATCAGTTAAAATATGGGATATTTATTATATCCATCACAGTCTGGCTTTTTAAGCCAAAAACAATTATTTTAAACTTTCACCTTGTCCCATTTTCATTTTCCTTATTATGCTCATTTCTGTTGTTTTGAGCAAGATGACTTTGCCTCTGTCTCAGCTGAATTGATGTGAAATAATGATTAGGTGTAGGGATAAGTGGAGAATGAATTAATTTATTTTTCATAATTTTAAAGCTATTAATGTTTTCAGAAGTTTTGCTAAATTTTTTAAATACATTATTGAAAAGAATTAGAAATATTTGTCAAAGAGTTGCAGTCATTTCACGATTAATACTAAACTAATACAAAGACAACTAAAAAACTAAATTCTTTAATGGTTTGCATTTACTTTTCAGAATCACTTCAAACATTGGAACGAATGGATGAATGGATTCAAAGAATTGACAGAATTTGTAATTTTTTATATCCAATTCTCTAATGATTTTTCTTTTTATTTCAGATTCGGCCACAAATGGACGCATCAATTGTGCTGTCGGGCGGTTAGTCTTCTGAACTGCTGTCCCGAGAACTCGCGTCTGAATGGGCCAAAAGCTCAGCGGGCGTTGTCTTAAGTGAAACTCTCATTAATATCTTTATTGTTGAATGAAATACAAATTCATTTCTAAAGAGTGAAGTGTTCACTCAATTGGCAGGTTTTGGCGGTTTAATTGTTTTAATGTCATTTCCCTTCTGTTAATATTGTTTAAATACAGGTTTGTTTATTTTTTAAAGTTAGCTCTCTTTATATTTGCTCAAATTTCATTCTTGCGATGGGAGCAAAAGTAAAAATACGAATTTTTGCCTGCGGCGCTAAAAGTCAGGGGTATTTTGCAAAATCTCAAACTCAGGGGGTATTTAGGCTATACCTCCTTGTCATATGCTATAGTACTTAGGCTATTATACTATATACAAGATTATACTGTACGGGATATGGACGGTCGAAAACGCTAGAGGGTATTCCAAGATGGACTCTTTCCTTCTACATCCCTGATTTATTCTTCTTTAGTATAATTTTATTTTAATTTCGATATCTCTGTTAAATAAAAATGTAATATTATTTATATTGCAGTTCTATTAATATAAGAACTGGAGTACATATTCTGTCCAACAGATGGTATCTTATATTCTGAAACCACAAAACTGTAAGAAATTTAATGTTTAGTTGTTTTCAAACAAATTCTTATATTAAGTTAAGGAATAATATTGAACCACAAAAATCATAAAAACAGTGCAAATAAAAAAAAGTCTTCGATATCCTTCTCCACAATTTGTATATAAATTTATATTACAGATCACGTATCTGTCCATTTGTTGTGCAGTATATATATATATATATTCATTGATAGCATTTGGTTTTTTCGGAAGTAAAACAAACGAAGAGATAGAGAGCCTTCAGGATCTGCTTTATTCTCATTTCATCCCAAGAGAGTGAATGCAATCATTCTTCAGAGTCGATACAATTGCACTTTTGGGTGACTCAGGGGAGCCCTAACCTTAGGTTTACTGGCAGTCGAGTCGTTGGCATTGTTTGACAAAATTATGATCGAATTATAGACAAAAGACAACTAAACCTAATTCTGAATCAATAGTTTTTTATGATTACAACTTCGCATCAATTATTCAGAAATGTTCTCCATTTGTCTCATTGTATGCACTTTTAATGGATTCGATTTGAATTTGATTGCGATATTGAACTCACTTTCATTGCAAATATATATTTAAGTCTAAACATATAAATAGAAATAGAAAAAGAGATATTCACAGAATCTCATGGTTTAAACTCTAGATCTTAAAGGGGAAGTAAGACTACGTGAAAACATAAGGATTTGTCAAAAGCAAACATGGAATAATCAATTTGAAATTTTTGCATGTTAAGTCCAGGGAAGCAGAGATGGAGCTATACAGTCAGGGATACTTCTCTCAATGATTTTGACCTAGATGTCCACTGCAGATTCAGAAAATTGATTGATTAATTATTGATTAAATTTTTCTTTTATTTCTATTAAGTATTCTCAAATATAATCAGTCATGAGCTCCATTTAAATTTAGCGCTCATTTTTGATACTTAAATCATCCACAACCTTTATTGCCATAAAAGTAAAGGTGTTTACGATTTAAAATATTCAAATAAAAAGTTACTTGAAATTCAAAAAAATTCCCTAAAAATAATAAAATTAATGTTTATTGAGAACCTACTCTAGATTTTAGGTACAGTAGTCTTTAAATAGCTATGACATCTTAAGAAAATCTATGTTTAGACATAAATTAAGTCTTAATAAAAGAAAAAATATTGATCGCGATCAAGGTCAAGCTCTTCACTGGATATAATAAATCCTAAAATACCTATACGGTTATGGAAATAAATAATGTGGATGCATTAAGTATCTAAAATAAGCGCCAAATTTAAATCTTGTCCATCTATGCTTATATCCATAAACGTCTTGTTCGCAATTATTAGTGTTCAATGATTTTGCTTGATGAAAAATATAAAAATGCTTGAACATTAATTTTGATTTGTCTGAACTCAACATCAATATCTGTGCTAAAGCTGTATTCATTGTGCAAAAATAAATGCGAATATTAATAATTATTATATAATATCAATTATCCACTTAAATTATTGAAATAAATGGTCAAAATTAATTATTTTCACTAACACTTAACAAATTATTTATTCGAATAAAAACATTTATTGAAGGTTTAAATTTAAATATTGTATAATTGGAAACAATACAATTAATGTATTTTAAGTGTAGACTTGAAAGTGAATTTTAAATTTTCCGAATCCTGTATTCCTGATCGTAATCACTAATCCTGTATTACTCATGCACTGTATGGTGCGTTCAGTCAATTCAAATTCAATAGAAATCAATTTATTTTCATGAATAAAGAGCGGACATTCCTCATCCACATCTTAAAAAGTGTACTCGATACATTGTCATAAATCTAAATTCCTCAAGTTATGCCAATAGAATATTCTTTGAGTTCACAGCAAAACAAAGTCAAACTGGTTTTAGTTCGAACACAATATCAATTTAAAAGCTAGTGTTTTACAGTGAAGCTAATGAAATCTCAGTGTTATTTGTATGAGCGCCTGTCCATGTTATTGATATTGATGGCACCTGTTTTTGATCCTGGCTGATCAAAGAAGGTATACCAGGGATGACCAATGGGGGTATAGACAAAATAGTCCTCATATCTCCGAAAAATGACCAAAATACACACCCCCTGTGATGAAGAACAAACGAGCAATTTTCAGATACCCCCCCTAGAAATTTTAAACAAACGGCATCGAAGACTCCGTTTTTGGAATATTCTATGAAATTCTATCTAAATTCTTAGAAAAACGACAGAATTTGGTCAAATTCTATATATACTAAATGTTAACAAATATTTATTGAGCTTAACCTGTCCAATTTTTTCCATAAATACAAAGTTTACTTTGTATACTTGAAAATAGTTCATTTAATAGTGCAAATAATTTTTGCATGTGTCTGTCATCGATTGGAATTTGATAAGGATGAATAGAATTATGAAAAATAGATGACTTTTAAAAGAAAATAATGTATTTATTGTATAATAAAAATATCCTGTCCTGTTTGTTGATTCGAGATTCAATTACTTATGCAAAATGTAAACGATGAGGGAAGAGGATGAGAAAATGTCAATCCTTATGAAGAAACATTGTGGAACACCCCCTCCCAACCTAAAAATATTTGGAGAATCTTATTTAATCTGATTTAACCCAAACTAAAAATCTTAATATTACTGAACTTAATATCCTCTCTGATTGCTCCCAAAGGCTATCCAAAAAGTCTCTAGTCTTCAATCTAACCTAATCTAATCCATGATGTTTTGAATATATAATTCTATATATTATAATAACAATTTAATGAAAAACTTACATAATAAAAAAGTCACAGTAAATTCCTGAGAATTCATTAGGAATGGGTGAATGGGAGAGAGATGAAAATAGAGAGCAATTAAAGCGATTCACTTTTTACTCATTTGAGAAATATACTTGATAATATATTCAAGTTTATGATAGAAATCTAAAAGAATCTTTTTTTATTTTCTTTATTGAGTTGGAATGAAGTTTTGGTTGTCATAAAATATATTGCCTTCGATTCAATTGTTCTTAATGTCATTGAAAACATCTTAAATTATGCTTAAATTTATTTTGAGTTAATCTTTTCCTTATTATAAATTTAGTCTAACTTTGAGAACCTAATTGAATGAATGAAAGAATCAATTGTCTGATTAAAGAAAAAGCTGAAACAGGAATAAAGAAATAAATAAAACAAAACGTTAACCAAAATTTGATTAATTAAGTAATCGTATGTTTTTTGGTTTTTATTATTCATCGAACAAAAAGAAATAAAGAAACACAAATGGCATAAAGCCATCAATTTGTATATTCGCCCAAAGCATTACTGAAGTTTGCGAAATCAGTTCTTAAAAGTTTTTGTTGTAAAACATTTTATTTGCATTTATTTTGTATCCGAAAGACTGTAGGAATTCAAACGTTTTACGTCTCGTCGTCTGCTTTGGAATATTGGGTTTAAAGTAGAAATATATGCGTTTTTAAAAATGACTCTGTGCTAGTGTTAGTGTGTTATATAAATACCAGACTCATTGGAAGCGCTGGTATTTTGTAAAAGTGTTCGCTTTTTAAAACATGTTTGTTAGTGAGGCTCACGTCGTTCAGGGCTTAGCAATTGAAGCACATCTTAACGCAAAGAGAACTTAAAGACGTTTCCATTGCAAACATTATCCTCATTTTTACAGTGAGCTCCTGTTCCACTTGCAAGCGAGTCACTTAAGAGACTGGCAATATCAGGCTTGTAAAACCCATCAACTCTACGCTGCATTGGCTCTAATAGAACGCTCTGCCAATACTACTATTACTACCACTACTACTCTCTCTATTTCTCATATAAGTTCGGAACCAAAGAAATAGTTTTCTTTCTGACAGAGTATTTGAGTGACAATAACTGTGAGATTCAATGCTTTTGCTTTGTCTTCGAGGATAAAAATCACGTTTTGTGCTGTTTTGGACAAAAATATAACATTTATAAAGCACTGCATTGTATATACACTACTATATGTACACAATATATATATAACTTATAAATTATTGTTTATATTCATAGAAAGCAATTAATCATTTTCTCGTTTCATCTGAAAAAGCGGTCAATGAATTCGAGCCAAACACTTGTCAATTAAGTTTTAAACGATTTTTTTGAAATTTCTTTCTTCGCTGATTGAAAGCACATTGAAATTTCAAAATAAATATTTTTAACGGTAATTGAAAAGTGAGTTCACTTTCATTTATACATAAGTAGTGACTATTTTTTAAGCATTTGGTTAGAGATTAAGTTTATGATTGGTTTAGTGCTTAAATGTTTTTGTAGCTGTTGGCCCACTCTTGCACTTTTTCATTCTGGCCCAGTGTTCAGTGTGCACTTAGTCGTTGAATTTCATATCTCTGGTCTTCCTGTGAGCACATGTTGTGTGTTATGTGTTATGAGTTCTCATCGCGATCTCCAATATATTGGGTATGAGATTCCAGTCCTCCACTTGTAGTAGTGATGCTGTAATATTCTGAAACATTATAACTTTGGCCGAGTAGTAGTGCTCAATGTCTAAGTTAGTGCAGCTGTTCTCTGTTCTGCTGCGATGTTTTGTGTGTGGCTTCCAATGCGTTAATTCCGCTCATATAAGAGAAAGTAGTGAATTGTGTGCATTGAGTATAACTTTCTAGTGTTTAGTGCTTTACTGCTCACAACATAATATATATGCGAATGTATGCCTTGAGCACACTTTATATGGTATGCTCTTTATAAGTGCTTCTGCTATTCTTCTAGCATTAGAGCCGAGTATATGGATTGGAGTTGAGTTAGATTTACTTTATTGTCTGTTATGGTATATTCGAAGTTAATGTTTAAGTGAACTAATGCTTAATTTTTGCAGCGCTGGCACACAGCGAAACATCAGCATTGCTCAGTCCAAATCTGTTAAGGCTTTGTCTGTTGTGCTCTACTCTATCATATCTGTGCTCTGTATTGTCATTAAGAGTAATGTAATGTATGTCTACGCATGAGAATAACGGTTAGAATATATTGATTTCACCTATCATTCTATTAGACTCTCATAGAATTCTATCGTTTATGCTATGAATTTCATATCAAACACGACTCCAACACTTAATTGTATAACTACTAACTCTACTTTATTGCACATAAGCTTTACTCTTTCACTCGTATTCTTCATAAAAAACTTTATAAATTATTCTCTAAAAACTATTAATTAGTCTTTTTTCTTCATTTTCTCCTAAAGTATTTGCATTTTTTATTTGATAAAACAACAAAATATCAAAAGAGTGTTATATGTGTTTAAAACATAAAGAGAGAAAAGTCTTTAATTTATTAATAAATCTAAAGTGAAGAGCGAATAATATGAAAGTGTAAAAAGAATTTTTCGAGTAATTCTCAGTAATATGTTTAGCAGTGTTGCCAGTATTGCCAGTGTTGTCACATTTCTCTTCTCTTTTATTTTAATCGTTACTCCACTCCACTCTCTGTCATCCAAACATCTAAAATAGACTCATTTAGTTTGCTATTCCTTGTCTGAGTCTTCAGTTGCCAACTCATGACTTTACTGTAACTTATTAGCAATTATTTGACAATTGCGAGCAGTAGTTAATGACAAGTTTAGCTTTGATTTGTTTAATCTGTTTTGTTTTACAACAAATTTTTCGGTTTTAAATTCTTTTTCTCCTAAACTATTCATAAGAAGTGGCAATAAATTTGAAATATTCTCTTCCATGAGGTATAATACATAATATTCTCGTATTCTTATGGATATATTGTTTAGTTGTAGAGTAAATCGATTTGTTTTTTAATATGTTTTCTCTTTTATATCTTGTTTTTCAAGTTTGACAACTATTTACAAGAAATGAGACTCAACTCAAAGCAATTATAATTAAACGGTTTATAACTTTTTTATCAACAATTTGTTGTGACTTTTCATATAATCAAAGAAAGAGTTGATTTGAACTGAAAACTGTTATTAATAAATAAAATATGTCTAAGTAGTGGTTTGGCGACTACTATGCCATACATCAATGGACTAATTAAGAGTCACTTATTTTGAAGCCACAAATGCCTGTGATCTGAGTGTTGAGAAAGTTGTGATGCCTTCTGTGCTGATTATAGAGAACGTATAGCTATATTGTGTTTGAGCCACGTTTCGGGGCTATTAGAATAGATGGATATAAACGTTGCACATATAGCTATCTAAAGTGTAACCGCTTTCTTATCGATTTACTCCGACGACTGTTTCTGCCTCTAAAACGGTTGCCATCAGTGCCTCCAACGCCACTATAAAAGCTTCACTTGTTATGAGTTGCAGTGACTGCTAGAATATCAGTACTACTGTAACATCACATCACACTATCGCAGCAAAACTCTAACTTTATTCTCTGGTTTGCGTTCTGTGTGCTCGCATACATCGCATCTCTGTGTTGTCTGGCATTTACAGCATTCACAGTCAGTGCTGTATTGCGTACTGTGTGTTCAGAACTATTACACTGTTCTAATACTCTCGTACTCTTCTGATACCGTTCTCATACACACATACACATGGAATCTGGTGCTAACGATTGTTAAGTGCTTCGATGTAAGGCTAAGGCTATGCTATAGCTATAGCTTTAATGCTGAAAGCATTGCACAAAATTCGTTGTTAATGTGAGCTTTGGCTCATATACTAACACAGAATAGAGATCTGCTCTTCTCCTCTCAACTATTTTGTCTCTACTCTACTGAACAGATAATTGCTTCAGAATTAAAAGAAGAGTTTTGTGCCAAAAGTGATCATTTATTATCTCTTTTCAAACTCTATTTTGACTCTATTACTGAATAACTGTTCAACTATTGGCCGCTCATCTCATTCATCATATCATCAAATATGCAACAGCAACAGGAAGGCAGTGGTAATGCCGGTGCCAATAGTGTTAATAATAGCAATGCCAACAGCAATACCAATACTATTACTCCTAATATTAATAATTGTAAGAGTAATACAAATGTGAATTCAAACTATTCGAACAACTCGATGGCACAGGGCTTGAGTTGGCAGTGGCACTGGCACCCGCACGTCTATGGAAAGCCTCCAACAAAACCAACTTCTTATCTCATTGAAGATATTCTTGGAATTAGAGAAAACAGTTCAGCTCTGTTATCATCATTTGCATCGACTACAACCTCATCCAAAAGCAATGGCATGTCATCAGTTACTGCCACTCCATTCGCAGGCACTGACAAATCGCATAAACAGGTAATTGCTTTATATATAACTTACTGAATATCTATATATATTTATAATAGTAAAACGCATTTCTCTTAATAACCGATTCATACATTCAATTCAAGAACTATTAAAAAATAAAAATTACTTAACAGTGAATACAAGCAATAATTGGTTTTATGTTCAATAATTGGATTGAATCACATAATCATTAAAATTGCAATCATTTAATGTTAAACACAAATGTATTCATCGATTTTCTATTAGTATTAATATAAAAGTCTATAAATAAAAATTTAATCTCAAAAGTTAGACAATAATAATGATAATAAAGCAAAACGAAGTCGATTGTAGTTAAGCCTTAGGTCCTGACAAACAGCTGTTAAGTGTTTCTAACATTTGGTGAAGAAAAACTGTTAAACTGTTAATCTCAATGAATTGTAGAGAATAGTTGACTAGAATTGCGATTAACTTATAAATGCTTTTATTTGTTTTTACTAAAACTCAATCTTCAGGTGAACGGAGGTTCAAGAGCTCATCGCCAGAACAGTAATCATAATAATTCAACCAAAAGTTCAAGGGTTAAGGAATCGATAAACGTTTGCGAAAAACAAAAGCTATTAGACATAGAAATAAAGTCATGCGAAGGCATTAATGTCAGTGTCAGTCCATGCGATCAACCGCTTAATCTATCGCGCAGTGATCACCGAAGAAGCTCTTCACCCGTTAATCATTCCAATGCCTCCATCGCTTCCATCACATCCATGGGCTCTATTGCCTCGATTGCCTCCAATCAAGCCTACAATCATTCCAATTCCAATTCAAATTCGATGACAACTCCAATAAAAGCATTCAATCATTCATCGGTTGAGTTGAATGAAAAATCTAGTTCTCACTCATCACTACAGAGTCAACAACAGCAACAGAATAAGTCAACTCTATTAATACCTGCGCTTACATTATCCTACAGTAGTCCACAAGACGACGACTCTTCGACGTGTTATTCATTTCATTCAGAGCCAGGCGTTGACAAAACACAACCGCATTCACCAGTTTTATTGGCCAAAACTCCAAAGAAACCAAAGAGTGAGTCGATTCGAGTCGAGTCGAGTAAACTATTATTTAGTTTGGTTTTCCTTATTTTTTGTTTCAAATACTTTCTGCTCTAACAGTGATTCTACTGTTTTTGATGTTAAATACTTTTAGAGCTCTTTTTAATTGGAAACTTTAAACCATAAGACTTTTGGGTTATTTTAATTATAATTGTTTTTCTAAGCAATAATACATTGAGTGAGTCGTGAAAAGAAACTTTTAAATAAGAGAAATGTATTTAATTGTTAGCTCACTCTTTGCTTAATAGGTTGGCCTCAGCACAGAGTAAAGAGGAGAGAGTAGTGTTTGCGTGCAATGCCTTCTTCTTTCTCTATTAGTGCTTAAGTTGTGTTGTGTAGAGAAATTGCGATTTATTTGGTCGCAAAAAAGGAAGCCCTGTCTCTGCAAAGTTGCCATTGTATGCCGTTGTGAGCAATTCTAAGCCATTCTAAGCAATTGCAGTTCATTAATGCACCCATCCTTCTACCAGTAATAGGTTTCAGGGTTGCAAATATAAACTCATAGCCTATTGCTATACCAATTGCTACCAACTATTAAACGTAGCTTTTGATAGTCTAGCCATTTGTGAAAAGTTCACTCTTTATTGATTGCATTGCCGATCCTTTCCTTTTATCCTATTCTCTCTCTCTTTCTATTCTGCAATATATTTCTAGGGCTTACGAATGACTGCAATTGTTTCCATTAAAACAGTACATTCAATATGAATTTGCCTTAAACTCTATTGTGTTCGCTGTGCTATTATAAGAGAGCAGATCGTCAGTCAATGTTCACAGAGTAGAGTATATAAGAACTATTTGTGCAATAATATGCCATATCATACATACATGTCATACAATCTATACTGTAATACTGCCCACTGTTTTTTAAAGCAACAAAAACAAGGGCCAAATGCAGTGAAGCGTTAAATACAGCGACTCTGATGTGATGTTTTGAAACCTTATAGCAAAAACTTGAGCACAACTTCACAGGACTTCTGTATATATATTGCATGTATTCGATGTATTGTGTGCTTCAATTTAGGAAAAGGCGGACAGTTTGCTATAACGCCCATATGTGCAATTTCAATATTAGTCTCTACAGTACTAGAGCTACACTATTTAGTTGTCCCTCTTTTAAGCTCAATAGCTTTCTTTCTGTGCCGCAGTGCAAACAAACTTCCCGTTAAGTGCCTTCAATGCCGCAGATAATCAACTGAGGAATAGACGAGAAATATATGCGAAAATGTGAACACATCTGAAAGTTACTCGAAAGCAACTAAAGAGAGTAAACGACAGCAAACTATTCGACCTAAAGCTCTAATGCATTTCAAACGCTTTCAATACTCTAAACGCCAACAACACTAACAATGCTGTTGTACTGTACTATTATTGTCTGAATATTATTTACCATTTATTGGTTTTGAGGTCATATAACTCATTACTTATTGTTTATAAAACCGATCGACACTGCGAGACACCCGACCACTCACTCTACTATTTAAGACTTTGAAACACAACTTAGTTTTGGCTATTTGTGAGCACTTAATGCAATATTTAAATTTAGTGCCAAATTATGCTTCACTTAAGTTCTGCAATACTTTAATGGTTTGAGATTTTATTTTAAGAGAACTAAAGTTAAAATGGTATCCAATTAAGTGTTGACTGCGAGAACAGGAGTGGAGGCGAACACATGAATGTAATATCACGTTCGCCTCAAATATCTTTATCGGCGAAAATAATATGAACTTTCGGAACAAATGATGGCAACAGAATCATTACATAATAGCTGAGGGAAAGTAATTCCTATGGGAAAGGGATGAAAGCAAGCAAAGAGATTGCAAGCTTCATACACAGATTCAATAGGTGCTCAAATATATACAGTATATATATATATACACACAATATATATTACCCGCAATACTCTAATACTCTCTACTTTTGATTTTTATTACTCAATGAATGAATGAAAGACAGAGAAAAGAAAAATTGTTTGTGTTTTAAATTGAGGACAACTCTAGTCTATTGATTGACTAAATACGTAAATCCCAAATGAGTTCTGTCGTATGAATAGTTGACTAACACTTAACTCAAAAAAAGATATGATTCTGAGAAATGGAAAAATGTTTCTATTGGTGTATGTGTTGTATCGCTGAGTGTTTTCATGAAATTTGCTGATCGTTTCAAACGTCTGTATGACTCGTGAGTGAGAAACAGAAATAATGTAGTTTTCTATTGCACGAAGAGATCTCTTAGGGTTCCGGTGCTCTACAGCCAGTGCTAGTCCTGATGCGTTTTACCATTGCTTATGCTCTTTACTTTTGCTTTCCTTTACTTTTTTGGTTGCTATCATTCATCTTAGCACAAGTAGAGCACAAGTAGAACACATTATGGATGAGATGTGTGTCTGTTTGTTCAAAACACACTGAATTCAGTTCTGTCTGAGATGTGAATCATTGCCTGCGCTATAACTATAGCAAAGTTGAGTAGAGATACGAGTCGTGATGTTTTCACTTGCCTTTCACTGCACATCCATTAAGGCTTATATTAAAGATTCTGTTTCTTCAATATATCATTAAAAGTGTTGCGACAAAAGTCGTACTTATTTTGTCTGTAATTAAACTAAATTAATATTTCTTTTGAAATGTAATTCTAATTTTAAGCGATTCCAGTCTTGTCTCCCGCAATGAGGCTCTCTTACACAACACACTACTCAATGCATGCAATGAGCAAACAGTACACAACTATCACTGCTATGAGTCTATGCTATGTGCGCTATCGTTACGATAGTAGTGTTAGTGCTGTTATGCCAGATATGCTGGTCTGGCGAGTGTTCTCAATGAGTACCCCATGCAATGTTTAATCGCAAAACTGCCTCTTCTGCTCATTGATCATTCCCTCCCAATTGCAATACTAACGTTTGCATTCACTTTCGACAGCAAAAATTCAATACAGAATGCACTTTCTCTGCAGTCGAGTTGAGGCCAACATTAACGTTATTGAGGTTTTATATATTCACTCTGCCTTTGCTGGTGTTTGTTAAGCTGCCTGTGCTGTCAGAACTCATTTTAATCCAAATGACAATCGCTGAATCAGGGCTACCACTGGCTTACTGGCCAACAATATGGCACACAATCATTCTTTTTAGTCAATTCCCGAATTCAGTTCACACCTAAACTGAATTGAATTTCATTGAGTTTCAACCAATTTATTATATTTATTGAGCATTCAATCGAAAATTTATTCTCACAAACCTATTAAAAGTTTGTTTAATAGTTTTCTATTCCATAGTATCCCTGTGTGTGAGCATTGATTTCTCCAAAATTTGATTTTTGACTAATTCTTCTTTTTCTTATTTGAGAATTCAATTGAATTATTTATAATTCATAAGAGGGTGAGGTTAGGAACAGTTGTATCGGTGAGGAATAGTAGCCAACATTATGACTCCCACTCAACTGTGCGATAATTTTTAGAGGAACACACCCTAAAACCATCAGATATTCATTCAGTTATTTATTTTGATATTTTAAAAGCAATAAAAAAAATTTCTTAAGAATTTAAATGTCAGTTCAAACTGAAACCCATTTAAATTCCTCAAAACAAATGAATGAAGTGATGATTGGGCTCTTTGAGGGACTGACTATATTTTAAGAAAATATTTCTACAGATCTCATCAGAATATAAGATGTCATTACGTGAAATGTGGACAAAATGCGAAATGTTTTCCATTTGAAAAACAATTTTCTGAAATAAACATTTGGGGACTGTTATGTCTTCCCTGTCTTCCCTCAGTGATCATTCCTGATTGAAAGGTTCAGTGAAATCATGAGCGAAACGACATGATATTTATTTGGTTCGTAGATATCAATACCTTTTATATGCACTCATTTTACATACTCTACTCAAATGGATTTACTTATTCTCTATCAAAATAAGCAATGTTTTGATGAGTCATACACAGCAATACAGTATTCGCTTACCTATTAGATTGAGCTTTAAAGAGGAAAAGTATAGAATAAAGAGATAGAGGGGAGAGGGAGAGAGAGAGAAAGAGAGGAAATATTATGTAACCAATTAGGCTTCTGACTAATGACTGGCATCGATTGCACTAACGTAATGGATTAGCTATAGAGCAGAGCACAGCTATACAAATGCAGGCCTCTGTTATTGCTTGATATCGCATAATAACAAGATTGTGAGCCTTCTTGTATTCCCCGACCAGTAATTCCCTTTTGTTGTTGGCATCACTTTTACTTTCATTGACGTTAAATTTTACTCAACTTATGTTAAAACCAAAGGAAAACTTTTTTTTAATAGTGGATTAGTTGGGAAGAAAAGTTATGATGCGGTTTGGGTAAGAAGTGTGTAGAGTGTAGTCAGTTGTGTGACAATATATACTTTCACATCATTTAATTAAACTCTCCCTCTCCCTCCCTCCCTCTATCTCTCCCTTCATCCCTCTTCCCATTCCTCGAAGTTAAAATTAATTATTGATTACTAATTTATTTATATATTTAGAAATATTTGTTTAAATGTTTAAATTCATATTTAAATTATTCTGAATATGAAATAAATAAAATGTATTTAAGTATTGATTTATTGTTTTGTTAGAACTATTTTGTTAAACAACACATAAAAATAAGTTAAACGATCAAAATAGAAGATATCATTGGAAAGTAGTTATTCTTTAGTGTAGTGTAGACTTCAGAGCAACACATTGTAATCGATTGTAGAAAAGAACAATAGAATGACTGCAAGTTTTGCTTCACAAAAGTTACACAAATATCTTGGAGTTAAGCGCAACGCGACAGTCGACAAGTCTGAATAGTCAGCCCCAGACGTACTGCACTGCACTGCACTGTATATAACACTTCAATAACTTTCAAATAGAGATATTGAAAAACTATTCGAAGCTTTAATGTTAATAGACTTACGAAACAACTATAAAAATCAATTCTTTAAATTATTTATAAACGAAAATAACTATAATTTTTAATAAAAATAATTTATAAAAATTCAGACTTACAAGCTAGTTAAACATTACTTTGAATTAAGATTCTCAACTAATTCTAATTATTTTGAGATTTTTTGGGAAAAAAAACTACTGCTTTAAAACTTTAGACTTTGCCGAAGAATATTATTTATAAATTACTACTTTAAATAAAAAAGATATTGAATTAATATAATATTAGCCAATTTATAGTAATCGATTCACTGGTTTTATGAATGAATCAATGTCATTTGATAAATTGTCATGTGATTCACTATTAATATTCTTTAATAGCATTTGATTTTTTTAGAGATTTACGGTAGAAAACTTTTTTAGATCAGTTTTAATGTACTTTTGATTCACTATTGATCGTTGGGCTAAATAATTGTGCGAAAACATAGTGAATAATAGAATTGAATCAAATGTGAGAATAGCTGAGCGATTAATGTAAGTGTTATTTTAGTTGAAGACTATTGCGAATCGGAAAATGAAATGAGAAAATAAGACATTGAATACATTTGATGAGTGTTTTGCTTTGCGTGTCTAATGTGTCTAATTTAATGTCATTTACAGTATATACCGATCGGCACATGTGTTCGTCAACTTTCATCTTTATATTCGCTCAAATGGCTGGCAATCAGTGAAGTATTTCTTTATAGTGTCCATCATTTGAAGCAGGGATTAGTAAAGAAATGCTTTGGCACAGAGAGTACAGAGAGTTGTTGCCACAGAGAGCTCATAGTTTGATAGTTTAGTTCAGAGGACGAACTGAACTGCATTTAATGCCAACTTAGAGGATAGAGAAATGGCTAATAATGAAAGGCAAAGAGAGGCCAAATAGAGGCTTCACGCTGTGTAACGTTTATTACGGTGTAGTATGTGTTGGATAGTGTTGTCCTCTGCTCTATGCCAGCGCTCTATTACATTAATCGTTATGAGCGACTCCACACTCACTCGTTCTCCTCATTTTGATTATATGACTATTGTGTGTGCTTTCTATGAATTGTATGCACTTCTCTACTGCACAGTTGAGTACAGTTGTGTGCATTGCATACATAGCCTTCAACCTTCATTTGGATCCTCCGCCCTATGCCTGCGAATTATTCATACCATTTATAGACCATTAATATGTCAGTTTTGCGCTTCCCTTTAATGCTTCCAATGATTTGCTGCTTCGATGAGATATTTAGTCAAAGATAGAAAGCAATACCAATAGTAATGTTGCCAATAGTGATATCGAGTTATGAAAAACGAGAAACGAGAACAGTATTAGAGAACTTACGACTTAGAGATGCACTGAAATGTGTGGAGAAAAGAGCAGACATTCCCTGCTATAGACCAACATTACATGAGCTCATCTCCTCATCTCTTTATTGAATCAAATTTATATATTGTATGAAAAGTAAAGCAAAACACAGAATGATAGTCATTCACTGCATTGTTATCTCTGTTGCCCTTATTTTTATTTTCTCGTTCAAATTATTTTTATTTTCTTGTCCTCACATTACTAAACATACAGAACAGTACAGAATAGTACAGAATAGCAGAGAACAGAGGCAAACAAAAACTCTACTAAAGTAACAAATCGTATATAAAAGCGAAAGATTTCTCTCTCACACCATCTAAACTACAATTTTATATAAAAGACTTGTAAATCTCTTTCGCTTTTTATTCTTCTTTTTTCTTTTCTCTCTTACTTTCATATATACTTCAAGTATTTCGAGAGAAGAACTTCAGAAGCACTGAATTTTCTTTTTTATATTTATAAGTTATAAGTTCTAACCATCGCTTCATTGATGTATTAAATTCATATCCAATTCAAATATAAAGAAGTAACAGTCAGACAATCAGATTAAGATATCAGTTGTAAAATATTACTTCAAAACAACGATCGCATTATTGCTGAATAATTCTTTAGGAGCTCTGCTATCGTTTCACTAAATTTCATAACAAATAATAAGACGATTGTTTGGAAATTTTTGGGCTAAAAATATGTTCTACTCTTTTCGGCTCTTTATATATTGTGAGTGTTCTCTGCTATTTAGCCATCTATTCTATCTTATACTCTATTATAACAAGTGTTTCTTTGAGCACATATTTTATTCCTTTCCATAAATCACTTGTTTTTGTAAATATTACTCTAATTTCAATTATCTCTTTCTCTCCACTTATTTCTGAAAATAAAAATAAAATTAATTGATATATAATTTTACTTTTAATATAGTAATTATCAGTTGAATTAGTTTACGTAATAATAGAGTAAATTTCTAATTGAATATAATTAGAGAATCATTTGAAGCCTATTTGAGACATAGTAGACACGATTGGCATCGGAGCGAAACCCATATTTCCTGCATTATATTAATGAGTCTGAGCATAGAGTGCTAGCAATCAATAGACTATCAATAAACCGACAAATATATGCTGGTATAGAGTGGTATAGAGGCGTCTCTTGGCTTCCCTTCAAAATGTTTATTTTGTTATTAATTCTAAATGCAGTCAAAGCTTGAGTTGTTCTCGATTTGGCTCTTGTATTGGATTACTTCAAAGCGCACAAAACAGCACATCTGATACATGCGATAAGAATTAGTCGATTGCATGAATGAAAATCGAAAACATCAGTTCAATCAGATCCACATAATTGAAGCACACAATTGAGCTGAGATGCAGTTTAAATGGAAATTGTTTTTATCGCATATACACTGTATATAAATGGGCGGTAACTCTATATGACTGATAGAAAGTTGTGTGAATACAATACAATACAATATAAACTAATTTCTATTTTCCTCTAAATTGTTTTCGTGATGTAATCAACTAAAGAGTGAACATTTATTTTATTGATTACTTATTTTAGATTCGAATACAGAATTCAATCACAAAATAAATTTTTTATGAAATTATAATTAGAATTTTGATACCAATTGAACCGGTTTTATGTTCGCCACTTAATTGAAAGCCAAGTGAAGACAGTTAGCAGTTTATAAAGTCTGAGCACACCTTCATGTGTAAGATTTCAAATGGACGACTCGCCCATATTTTTTTCTCTCAATTAAGTCACTACAGAACAAAGTTATGGCAATCAATTGGATTTCACCAGAATTGACATTTGAGATGAGATTCTGGAGATTGTCTTATCATATAATGCTTTAGTTCAGTTAAAACTGTTAATCGATGCCAACCTTATGTTATAGAATGTTGGAAAATTCTGCTTTTGCTTACAAACCCTGTGCTGTGCGTGCCTTGAATTTAATGACAACACTTTTCTAATATAGCTCTCTCTCTCTCTCTCTCTCTCCCCTCTCTCTCTCCCTCCCGCTCTCTCCCACTCTCTCTTCACTCTCCCTCTCTCCCTCTCCTCTCTGTTGTGATCATTAATTCTCATTTTTATTTGAGATTGAATTAAAAGCTTTGCATTTGTCTGAGCACTAGCACTACTGCGCTCTATTTAACTTTGTAGTACTATTACGACAATAATAATGTTATTGAATGACATGTTTTATATCGTAGAATAAGTTAAATTCAAGACATAAAATAATTTTTACGAATTTTCAACTATTCTTTAAAATACGAGAATCCAATTCTATTCTATTATTACTTTTGATGTATAAAACTTAAAAATAAAAGGTCTTCAAATTAATCTCAAATAAACTTAAAACTATAAACATTTTCATAATATCCTTGATCATAAATGAAAACACTGTTATAAAGTAATTAATTTAAGTTAAATAATGTCAGTTCCAAGTCGTACAGTAATTATCT
>JAQFXN010000312.1:0-24239 GCA_034693365.1 Liacarus xylariae | reverse complement strand
GAGGGGGAGGGGGAGATAGATGGGGGATGGAGAGGGAGGGAGGGAGGGAGGGAGAGAGAGAGAGAGAGAGAGAGAGAGTCGATATATCTTTCCAAAAGTATATTATATTTGGTTTTCGTTCAAAAAGAAAATTTGAATTAAGAAGAATTTGATATTTTTATTACTTAAGAATTGTTGTATAAATCAGAGGACAAGCATTTTTTTTTGGTAACCTAACTATGGATTTATAAAAAAGTTTTTGTCAAATTTTAACGACAGATGAAATCATACCGAAAAACATTTGCATTTTTATTGTATATATTTTATTGAAAACTTTTTACATAAAAGCATTTGTGACAGACATCCAAAATAAAGTTTTTTCCATAGCTTATTGAGCTTTAGAACATTATTGGCCGATAATTGGAAGGGTCGTAATGTCGTAATAGCAACACCTTTTACAAAAACACGGGTCAACACAATATTGAATTTGCAATAAAAGAAATTTATTTAGAGCTCTATTTTGTAGCTTTTTATCCATACATTGATCGCTATATTATTGAATTTTATAGACTCTCTTCTATCCTCTCTTTAGAGTTGGTCTCTCTTTAGTGCTAATCCTAAACGACTTGTAGTGAATGTCATTCGTTTGATTTCAGTTTATTGGGATTCACACGAGCATTGAAAATGAATACATAGAATAAGTGAATGGCACTACAGGTGGCCTTAAATTTAACTATTGATTAACCGAATACTGTATATAAACTTCAAGAATCGCTAACTTTATTTTCTTTTCTGATTTGTTCCCGTTTTTA
The DNA here is from genome assembly GCA_034693365.1 of Liacarus xylariae. Taxonomy (NCBI): domain Eukaryota; kingdom Metazoa; phylum Arthropoda; class Arachnida; order Sarcoptiformes; family Liacaridae; genus Liacarus; species Liacarus xylariae. The sequence continues at coordinate 23,448 of JAQFXN010000312.1, read as the reverse complement.
TGTTTCGGATTAGAATTTAGAAAGTTTTGAATGCTTTTTGAAAAAAGTTTCTCGATTTCGAACAGTAGAACAGTAGGCGGAGAATAGATTTGGTCCGAAAAGAGAAACATTTACATAACTTTTGAGAGTAGAGTATACTCTGAACAAAGTCTTTATCCGACAATTGAGTGTCGAAACTGTTTGATATGTAAATTAATAGTTAGAATCACTTTAAAGTTTAAACGAATGTATCCACGCATACATCGATCAAAACTTTGTATATATTTATAGTTTTAAACAAATTAAAGTAATTTTGAAAAATAAAAAATATAAAATACTTATTTATTCAAACAATTTATAAATAACTGATAAATAAATAAAGTATTAAAAAATAGATAAACTTTCTCTTACCGTTTGAATCGCAAATTCTTTCATCTTTGGGCACATCTTTTTCGTCCGAATCCTCTGCTATTAGTTCTTCACTTTTTTGTTGAACCAATTCTTCACAAAGCGATTCATCATTTGAACAGTTATTTTGTTTTTTATCTTTAATGACAGTTAAAATATCTTTTATAAGAAAAGAAGACTTTTTGGTCGAATCCATCACTCATTGATAGAAATGATTGACTGAGAGCTGTTGGATGTGTTGACAGCGGCTGTATTGACCTTTTATGCGACCTCTATTAGAGAGTTGATAGTCTATCATAACTTTGTATTTAACTTTTAGCCCACCTCACCATCCATTTGCTCTTCTGGTTGGCTGATAAGCCGCGGCCTCTTATGCAGTAGACTTGGCTCACAGTATAGGGAATGACAGTCAGAATGAATGCCTAACTCTATGAGTGACTGCAAGACTGTATGGTTGTGTGTATTGAGTGAATGTTTGGTGCATTTTTGATGAGTTACACAATTAGATGTTCGCCCATCGGCTAAATTGCTTATTTGCATCGCATGTAATGAGTTAATAAGTTATACAAAGCTTGCGATCAAATCCTTTATTTCACTCTTTTCTAATATAATTTGCATTCATTTATACCTTTATATGTGTAGAAAATGTATAGCATTTATAAAAGCAAATAATGAGATGTGAATATAAAATCCACTCAAATAAAAGTCTTGTCTAAAGCTTATACTAACATAAGTTAAGTTTTAGTTGAATGCAAAGCGAGTTAAAGCTTACATAAAGTTAGACTAAACGCGAAACAAATCATTATTTGTAGCGAAAATTGTGTGTCTATTAAGAGGAAATGTTATGTAAATACGATTTCAAGTGTATGATGAGGTGCGCGGATGTTATCCGTAATTGTCTTCAAATCAAATGATTTCACACTTTCGCTCTGCTTTTCCAACACTTGATTCGCGGCACAGAATAGAGAAGTGAGAAAAATAAAACAATAATATAACAGAATATATGAGAATAGCATAGAATAGCACAGAATAGGCTCTAATATTATATGAAACAAATCAAACATTTGCCGCATTACCAAACATACCATTTGGACAAATTGGCCAATCATTGCAGCGATGATGAGATTCGAATTGACTATACAGTACTCTATAATAGAGTAGAGGATAGTTAAGGTAATCTACAGTAGAAGAGGAGTAGAAGAGTAGAGCACAGGAGTGAAGAGTGAGGAGCAGTAGAGAGAATGAGCGGCACTAAGAGCTGAAAAGCGCTTCAATAAATTGGCTCAAATAAAGAAGAGATGGAGAAAAGAGCTATTTGTGCCCTAAACACAGATTTACTACTGATTGAGCGGTTTAGTAGGTTTAGTGGACAACTCACCCATCGATGAACAGTAATAACTAACTCATAGAGAGCTCATGTCCTCTCAAATTGATTTAGTTCTACTCAAAGAGCGGTTTAGTTCTGCCCAACGATACAACTAAATGAGACCCAAATATTCTATGGGCTCTCAATGGGAGGGGTACTTCAAGTGCCAATTATTCAATTGAAACTATATATGAATAATAAGTTGTTTTCCATTACTTTGTGATCATTAAAGGCAAAAATCATGTCATAAACCAATAGATTGTCCACAAATTATATTCTAATAAACCAAAAGTTTAGTTTAGTTTTTCGAATCAATTATTTTTTGCTCAACTCTTTTCATTATAATTAAATCACTCTATATTTGCTCTTAAACTGATCTCTTAATAAATTTCAAAAGTACAAAGAGTATCGCAATTAAGAAATTAATAATAATCATTATTACTTTAATTAAAGATACTGTATATGTGAAGAATTTGTACGAAATCATTAGAAAGTTTTTTTAGGAATGCTTTAAATACAGTATTTTTCCGCATTTGTTGGCTTAAATATAAGGAACGTTTTAGTAAAACAAGAATAATTTTTAAATATTTCATTGAAGTTTTATTTTTGGATTCACGCTTATAATAGTTTTGTTTTAATTTTCTGTCTTTTTATTACTGTTTTTTCTGTCTTTTTAGATAGCATAGGCATGACCAATGGGGGGGGGGGGTATAAACAAAATACCTACATGTCTCTGGAAAATGACAAAATACCCTCCTGTGATGATGAAAAAAAGAGGACCCCTTGATGAATATTTTTTGAAATTCTATCAAAATTTTTGCTAGATTTGGCCAAATTCTGTTAGGTTCTTGCAGAATTCATCATACTGTAATTTGCTTCAATTCTGTCAAATTCTTGCCGAATTAGTCGAAATTCTGTTAAATTACATCTTTTTTAATTGAATTCTGCAATTTGACGATTGCTAAGCACCCCATCCTATTCCCCCTGTGATTTTAGGATTCTTATCAGTAGCCCCTGACTGAGTTTACAATTTGTGCCAACCAGAGTTGGCCAGAGGGGGATCAGGTAGGTCCAGACCTACCTGTTTTAGGGGACTCTTTTTCATCAAAAAATTTTCTAGGGGACCCCCCCCCCCCACCCTATCTAAAAGTTGTGAGAAAATTGAATTAATTAAACTATGTTTTTGAAACAAGATTTACAATTAACTACTTTTGAAAAAAAGATAAATCTTTTCAAAAGCTTGAAATTAGTATAGTGGATGTGAGTTTAAATTAAAAGCTTATCTGTAGAAATCTTTAATGTACTTGCTTCGTCTTGAACTACACATATTAAAGATCAAATCAATATACATTGATTAGAAAACATATTTAATTGATTTGTACTACCTATCCCCTTACATGATCCCCCGTGTGAAAATTTTTGGGGGACCTCCTTGACCAAATTCCTGTGGTCACCTCTGTTTGACCACCACTAATTAATAGTATCACTTAAATCTGATAAGCTATTTAGCAAATTTTGTTTAATTTCGTCTGAATTCAGATAGCTTTCCACACATTTCTATTTTATATGTTCTGACGTCTGAAGAGAGTGTCACTTTAACATACTTAAGTGAATTTAAAAGTACACATATTGAAATCTTTTAAGTTATTAAACAATTATTTAAATATTTTAAACTCAATTAAAATTAGTACCCTGTTTATCGCCTTATAATTCGTGTATTATCTGAAAATAAAGTCGATATTTAGCAAAAATTTAGAATACTAATTATACACCGAGTGCTAAAAATCATAATTTTTTAAATATTCGGATGCTCATTACAGTTATTTTCAATTACAAGTGAGAGAGAGGCGAGAATAACATATAACTTCCTAATGTATTTCGTATGGACTAAGTAATGCCTTACAGACAGAACTATTACTTGGAATTGAAAATAACTGTATATGTAAGGTGACCAGGGCAAGTTATACTGTAACAGTATAATGTATAATGGCATTAGAAAGAACCCTTGTAGAAATAATTTGTTTAATTCTTATTCAGAATCCTTTATTAAAAGAAGCTTAATATTATTTTTGACATTTAAAACTACATCTTTCAGCATATTGTATCCACAAAGTATTGCATTGTACTATTATAATAATAGTGGAATGTATTGAAGCAAATTGGAATAAGGATGCTAAAATTAAGTTTTACAAATAATAAAGATGTTTTGAATTGTTTTGCTTCAAAGATATGCTCACAAATGAATATATTTTAAATTAGTTTACTTATCTATAGTTTTATTTCTTTTTATATCTTTGTATTTTGAATGACAATTAGTACTTAAAGCAAAACAACTTAATTATTAAGGCGACCGACTTTCTCACTCCGGGAAGCACTGGTGACTAAGATATATCTATTCAGCTAACCATTCAATCAGTGAAGTAATAGTATAACTTAAATGTCTGTAAAAACTTAATTTAACTATTCGATTCTTTTATATCTTCGAGTGGTTAACTTTTTTGTTAAAGGACTTTCAAACTTGGACTCTCCCTTTCACTCTCTCTTCCACATGCTAAAATATTGTCATCCTGAGCATATGAAATTTATGAACCTATAAAATTAAACAATAATTATTCATTATTAGTAGTGTGCCAGATTTCCCTAACGAGCAGTGTATGTAGAAGTGTTAGTGAGATATTGGGGAACAGGTTTTTAGGAACAGGTGCTATACATGAAAGAAATAAACAAATATTTTTTCTATTATAATTGAATGTTCTAGTTTGAAATTATTACTACTAGTTTCAACATGTGACATTTAGTCTAGATTTATGGCTCAATTATTTAAATTTGTTAGTTAATTTTTTCTTGAATTTTCATATTAGTGGAGAGTGCATATACGTATAAATACGAGCACATATACGTTAGTAACAAGGCAAACAAATTCATAAATTTACCAAAAAATCTCGTGATATCAGTTTTCTCTAGCTTAAAAACATTCTTACCTTATATGTAGCCCACAAAATAATTTTCTGATTTTTTTGATAGGTGAGCGGGGGTTAAATTGATTTTTGAAGATGTGACTTTTGGCCAAATTTATAAGTAAATGAAATTTTCTAAAATTAATATCTCCAAAACCATAAGAGATAAAAAATATAGATCAAATGGAATATTGTGTCATTTTATAACCTCTATAAAATGAGATTAATCAAACTCGAAAATTCCAAAAGTTCCTTTTATCTCTCAATAAAGTCGCAGAATACCCTAAAAAATAGTGTGGACTGCTAGACCAGTTACATATATTGCTTATTACGGAAATCTGGTTCACTAATTATTAGCATAGAAATTTTTTCGATGCAAGGAATGAGCAAATTTTAAAATGTGAATATTTTTAACTCCTTTTTTGAAGAGAATGGAGTATATAGATTTGCTTGCACCTCAACCCGATTCGAGTAATTCTGCAAGAATTTAACAGAATTGGACAGAATTGAACCAAATTATGATGAATTTTGTAAGAACCTAACAGAATCTAAACAAATGTAGCAAAATTTTGATAAAATTCTATTTTTCTAAGAATTTAGATAGAATTTTCATAGAATATTCTTCAAAAACAGCGCCGTTCCCTAAAAATTTCTAGGGAAAGAGTCCTCGTTTTTTCTTCATCATCAAGCTGGGGCAGGGGGTATTTTAGCTTTATCGTCTATTGCCCATCCCTAATTTCTCTTTACAAAAGATTAAGATTACGATAGTTTATAACATGAGTTCAAATAAAAAGCTTACTTACAAAAAATGTTGAAGGGTATTAAATGGAATTGAAAACGATCTTTACTAGAAATGATTAGTACAATCGAGATACAGGTTATAAAATAAAACATAAGTTAGAAATAACCGTTTTATTTGAAAACCAATTCAAATGTTTTAATCGAAAAATATTTAAAGAATATGTAGAACTCATAGTATTCTTTAAATATTATTTGATTAAAACATTTGAATTGGTTTCCAAATAAAGCGATTATTTCTAACTTATGTTTTATTTTATAACCCGTTTCTCGATTTACTTCTCAATTGGTTAAGTTCGGAACAGGGATGCGCAAATGAACAAATTTCAGGAGAGGTTGGTTTTAGGCGAAACAAGTATTCCGGGCTGTGACGTCACAAATTATTGAGCAGGAGAAGGGGGTCCAGAAGAGAGTATTTGGCAATCCTCAAATTCTTGCAGATTATAAATAAAATTGATGTTATTTAACAGAATTTCGACAAATTATTCTGATCCAATTTAGCAGGAATTTAACAAAATTCTGTTATTTTTCTAAGAATTTATACAGAGATTACCACAAGAATTCTATATATTGATTATTTTTCAACAGACAGGGGGAAATATTTCACATCTGATCCATTCGTATATCTGGGCCTAAAGTATTTTCCGGTTAGGCATTAATGTTTGGAGTACTAACAAAATGAAGTTCTAATTCACAGCACAAGTATAATACCATTCTTTTAACCGTTACTTTGTTTGCAAATAATTAATTGAATTATATATAAATTGACAAAAAAAATAAAGAACAGAACAGAGAAACAGTGATATAACTCAAGTCGAAAATGGATTCATTTCACTAAATAAATAACTGAAAAAATAATTCATTAAACGAAATGAAAAAAATTTATTATTAAATAATTTATATAATAATTACGCAAATATTTGTTGAGAATATATAATAAAAATGAAACAAAAGTCATTGAAATGTATATAATATTAACTAAATTATTAAAATCTATAATAATCTGTGCATAAAATAGCTTCTAATAAAACCATTAAAAAAATTGTTTTTCGATAGATATTAAACATCAGACAAAACAAACAATACATCTGAAGGCATAGCCAAGAGATGTGTTGTGTTTTTCCAACACATAGTTTTGAATCAATTGCCCTAATATTGAGTATTTGGAGGGCATATATCACAGTCTCGTAAAACTTTAATATTAATCACTTTAAACAATGATATTCAATATTCAAAGGACTCAATGATTGATTTGATAACAATTTTTTTTATATAACAATAATTTTGTGACAACTTTTCCATAAATCGGATATAAATTATGCTTCGAATGAATGCATCACCGGTTCAGCACTTTATTACTCGTATTTCCAATCGATTTCGAGTCACAAAACAAATAAAAAATAAATTATTAATAGATTTATTCGCAATTAGTTGTGAAGGTTTGGGAAATTCTTCGAATTGAGTGAATGTCGTCGGCCGACCCGTTCCCTCCGTTTTGCATTGAACTTAACTTCTTATTAGTCACTTCTAGTCTAAACATTTCTGATTGCAATTCTGCCATTCGGTCCTGTAGTTCCAGTGCATTCTCGGGTTCGCTTCCGCTCTCTTTTAGTTTAGTTATTGTCAAATGTTCTTCGATCTGAAGAATAACATTAAGATTAGAGTCCATTAGATTACAATCAATTCAAACAATTCATAGTAAATGTAGGCATACTTTGGCCTCAAGTGATGAGATTTTGTGTTTGAGTTCGGCCACGATCTGCGTCTGTTCCAGTTCTTTGATCCGTTTCATCATCTGCTGCTCTTTCATCTGAAAGTCTAAGTCATTGTATCGCCTCTTCTCCTGATTGAGCGCACTCTGGGTTTGTCTCTCTTTTTCAGACATGTCTTCATAATTGTCTTTCAATTTATTTATTTCTTCCGCTTGTCTTCGGATTTGATTAATACTCACCTGATTTTGTGTCTCTAATTCCATAACTCTTTGTCTCAATTCCTTGAGCTCTGCCACAGCCTCTGCTTCCCTGAGCTTAGCGCTCATCACTTCTTGTTTTAATTTATTGATTTCTCCCGAATAATCCGTTCGTTTGACTGCGTTTCCCAACATTTTCAATGGACTCGAAGTCACCGAAAGCGACGACTGCGCAGAACTACTGTTGCCCTCAAGACTATTGGGCTGTGAATTGGTTTGAAGTGAGGAATCAGTGCTTCCGTGAGACTGAGACATGTGTTCGCTCCACAACTGTTGCAAATCATTGATCTTTTGGCGCAATTCCTTCATTGAGAGGTTCGCCTCCGCCTCCCGGAGCTTAACTGCAATCAACTCTTCCTGGAGTTGTGCCACTGCGTGGTCGGGAGGTATTTCACGCAAACGAATGTTTATTTCTTCCAATTCGTTGATTCTATCTCTCAATGACTTCATCTCTTCGTTATTCTCGGCTTCCCTGAGCTTCACTGCAATCAACTCCTCCTGCAATGACTCAATCAAACGAAGGTTTTCTTGTGATTCGAGGGATGAGTTAATACTATTTGTTTCCTTCAATTCAGTTATGGTATGCAATGCCTTCTCGAGTTCGTTCTTCGCATCCAATTCTTGTTGTTTCAAAGCCGCCAATTCTCGCTTAATCACAAAGTTATCCTCAGCCTCTTGTGCTCGACTCACCTGTCCTTGGATTAGCTTATCGGCCAATTCTGCACTTTCGTGCTCTAAATTCTCAATTCGTTGTCGAAGTAAACGGTTTTCAGTTCTTAATCTCTGTTAAGAAAAAAATAATTTTTAAAACCATTTTCAAAGTTTTGTTTTTGAAATAAATTTACTCTCAATTCAACCAATTCTTCCTGTTCTTTAGCTTTAATAGTTTGATAATCTTTGGCTAATCTATAGTTTAAAAAAAAGAAAATTAATCCAATTTTAATTCACTTATGGCTTACTTTTTCATCTTTTTTTGGTCGTATTTCACTTGAATTGAAAGATTCACCAAATAGTCCGGATCTGTTTCACACTTGGCTGGCATTTCCTTCTGGAAGTACCTCAACAGGCCTTCCATATCCAGTTTAAGTAAGTCTTCTTTGCACAACAATAGGATAGCGATTGATATTCTGAAAATCATTTCAATTCCTTCAGAAAGAAAGAGATCCATAACTCGATATGCGATGTGAAGGGGCAGACATGACGTGAACAGTGTTAGGAACCAACTGCTGGCGTACATCGAAGTGTGATAGTTCTGCGACTGGAAGTGCATAAACAGCTCGGGTAGGAGTTCCTGAAAGTAGATAAATGTCAATAAAATTTATATCAGATTTACTACATTTCATACAAAACACTACACATAAATCAAACGCATTAATAGTATCTGTGCTCACCTGAACCATGCATTCCAATTGATAGATACAGAGGCCGAGTTCAGCCATAGTTGGTTTATACATCTCTCTGAGTCTGTAGTCCTGCATAAGACAAGTGAAGACCGCAAAGGCGTCCTCCTCTGGCATATTGAGGAGAAGGACTCCCACCAGAAAAGCGCTTCCCTGACAGTAACCGACTTCGCTGTCGTGTATGGAATAGGCTTTCATAACGTTGAACAGACCCTCCTGTCCGGGACTGCCTTTCTCTTTGAAAAAGTCGTGTTCGGGATAAGTGCGGGCAATGTCTCTCTTAATAACCTTTTCACATGGGGAGGACTGGCGTAAAAATTCACTGTATTGGTCCCGAACGGTACAGCTCTGAGCGTTGCATAACAGCTGCCAAACCATTCCACGCAAATGGTGTGGAATTCCTTTTCGAACCAATTCCTATCCGAATGTAATATATATTTAAATAATTAAATTTAAAACTGATTGTATGTTCAATCAACGTATGCAACACTACCTGTAGTGTAGTTTTCTTTTTGTACTGATTGTTCCAATCGTTGATCAGTTGTCCCCATATTTGCCAAACATCTCTGCCATTAGACAACTCCTGATCGTTGGACTCGGAATTCATTTGCGAGATCTCTGATATCTGACTCGTGTCCGACGAACGGCGCGAATGACCCGAATTTGATTGCAATGAATTCAATGATTTGACATCGGTTTCAATTAACCTGAAATGCAATTCAACACAAATTCAATTTATTTGAGTGAAAACTTATAAAACTATAGAACTATAATAAACAAAACAATACTTTAAACGCTATTTAATTTCTATAATAGAGAGACAGATAGACAGAGGTTATGCCATTGAGTGCACTAACATATAACTGGTATTCCGCGTCAATGATTTCTAATGTTGTAAACTCTTATTATTCATTCCCCGGAAGAAACATTTGGTGTGACATTCGTTTATAACATTCACAAGTCATGGCTCGACTCTAGAGTTGCTTTTTATGCATTCAGTTATGTTTGTTAAGTACAGTAAGTTTGGGACAAATTTAAAACAATGAGTGAATAACTGAAATCGAAATCATATTAATAGAGGAACGGATGAAAACAGATGTCTATTGACTATACAATTATTGTACAATTGTTTTAATTTAAAGCAAACTAAACAACAAAAGCAGATATAATTCCCAAAACCCCTAAAAATTAGTTCTTCTTTTTAATTCAAATAAATTCATTCAATAGAGAGTTTGCAAACAAATGACAAATCGCTCACCGATTTTGCTCTTCAAGTCGAGCCAATAGTCTTAGTTCTTCTTCACTGCAGTTATCTTTTGGACAGTTATTGCCGTTTGAAGTAATCGCTTCGTTATTATTGGTCAATGATTTTCGTTGTGAAGACATTATTCCAATCACTTGTGACTCCGATTTGCCATTTAATGGATTGTCCAACGCATAGATCAATGTTTTATTTTTGGAACTGTTTATTGAATTTATTTCATTTCCATCTCTAAAAACCAATGAACAGAAAAATACAATTTTTAAATAAAAAACAAATTTACGAGAAATTAGTTGTTTTCAACTTCGCTCTAATGAATGAATAATTGAATTATATTTCGATGTTTTTGTTCGTTAGTCTAGAGATAAGATAATTATCGGTCTATATATTGGAATCAATTACTTCCAAATCTATTGTCAGCCAATCTGTTCGATAAATATGTGTTTTGAGAGGAAATACTGGCAATAAGTAATTAGCAGAGCATTAGAGTATTAGAGTCTTTACAGACAAGAAATATAACATTTCCTCAGAAATCGATCGCTTAAGCAATCAATGACTCATTCATTCAATTCAATTGAAAATTCTCTTTTTGAGGGACAAAACCAATAGAAATGAATGCATAAAAAGAGAAACAGATATTACTTTAATTAATATGATTTCTTGGGGTTAAATATTAAGACTCAGACAGGTATTTGTCGTCTAATTATTTAAACAATTAATGACTTGATTTCGCAAAATTTCATTCAATTGAATGCCTCTCTCACTCTTAATGGTAACCAAGGAGTGGCTGAAAAGGTAGCGTACATTAGATCATTCATCGCACACTTGAAATATTATTTGGAACAATTGGCTCAGTTATGCACTGCATATGACTTAATGCCACCGCAAAAACAGAATTATTAGTTTTTTTCTACAATTGTTGTGTTTCATCATATTATTAACACAACTATTAAAAAAGTAAAAAATTCTTTTGGCGAATAACCAGTTATTCAATGAATAGCTTAGGGCTCAGAAAAAAATATTATACACAATACTCAAAGAGTAATAAAGAGTTACTTAATATGGATAAGAGAATGAGATTAAAAGATTTTATATTATATGAGAAATGGGTTGAGAGAAAAATTGTTAAATTGTTTGCTATACAACAGACATACACCTAAACAACAATACCACTGAATACCAGGAAGAGTCCAATTGATGGAACCCATTATTATATCAACGATTGGACTAACGATACCATTTGAACCGACAATCAACTATATTATATACAGTACTACAATATATTAACGACAATTACGGTATTCAAGAGAAACTTATTCAATGATTATATCTTTTCTAATATAAAAATACGTAAATAATAGAAAGAATTTCATAACAAATCATTTGGGAATTAATGATATGAACATCAAATGTAAGGTCAATAGAGAACAACAAAATTGTCACAAATCTATCGATTGCCGCATTGGCTCAACACATACAGAATGTTTGGCACAGGTCTAGTAAATGGTGAGGTATTAGAATATGTGAAACCCAAGTTTATATATATCTTTCCGGCATTCGAGTCCAACACATGATATTCTGAATATTATTATTTGTGAAGTCTATCTAAAGAATACGGCATTTCTTTGCGCAGAATTGCTCAGACATTCAATGTATAGTAACTACTGATCCCATCATTAAAAGTTTGGGCAAAAAAAATTTATCTAAAAAACTCTTACTTTAGAATTAATATAACAAAATGCATTCAACAGAAATAAGCATAATTAGGAGTGTATAGAAATATATCATACAATACCTGCCAGAGCTTAATGATTGTTGTCTTCTTAGAGTTTTATACACAACACTTGCGGCTGAATTAAGCATATTATCTATAAAAAGGATGTTTTGTTAAATAATTCTTTTAAGAATTTTATGCACAAAATGACTCTTTAATTGTCTTCTTATCACTTATTAAATGAATTCTAAAACTAAAATTTACAAAAAAAGAAACAAAATTAGTGCAACAAATTCTGTATTACTGTACAGCTTTTACAAACATATCAGTTCAACATTAATCACAATTATTATATCAATATTATTGTCAATTGTTGTCATTTGTGAAAATTGTTTTCATTTATCAAAACATTTATCCCATTGTGTTTACGTTAATCCCATTGCGATAATCAGTTGTTATATAAATATATCGATTCTGAAGTCTAATTCAAATTACAAAACTCACAGAAAACGTGATGAATTCCGTATACAAACTGTTTGCTAACATAAACTAGAATTAAGAATAACATTAACTATTGGGACGAATGTTGATATCGATTTGCTTAAACTGTAGGCTTTGGGTGGAGTTATAGTTTGTGGACTCACTGGTGAGTGACAACTACTTCAATGGTAAAAGTGTGGGTTAGGGTCAGACAACTGCTCTATCATAAACTAATTCAATGTTATTAAAAAAAAGAAAATATTAATTTCAGAAATAATTGGCCGAAAGTAAAATATGAGAAACAGATATAATAAACCAAAACCTTTTCAGTTATTTCTAAATTAGTCACTAATTCTTGAAAAATATTAAACTCGATTTTCCGACAATATATTGGGGTTTATGTGAAAATAGTATCGAAATTCTAATATAATTAATGGGTGCTATTTGTGGAGTGAACTCTCATATAAAATACAGAATTTACACAATTATACTGTATTACATGAAATCTTTTTGTATTTTTAGAATAACAATTCAATTGGAAATGTACTCTTATTCGGAAAATGATTTGTTTGACAAATGTTGTCAAAACACGAGAATGATATACAACTTTACAATAAAATTTTTATACAATTGTATTGTATTATTATATAATATCTGAAGTTCAATAAACAGAATATTTCTTCTGGTCTTTAATTTATTTGACATTTTTAGCCAACAATCTAACCATAAATTTATTTATTTTTTGTAAATAAGTTATAACTATTTTTCTATTAAATTAGAATATATTATATCTATTTTTGTCTGTCTTGACGTCAAATTATTAATCAATCAATTTGTTTATAAATTATTAATCTTTTAACAAAAGGATTGGCCTTAAAAATAAGGTCAAGAATTACCTGATATTTTGTCCACATTTTCTAAACAATCAACACATCATCAAAACAATTATTCATCGATTATTATAGCATTTAAAACAAACTTCAATGTTCTTATAGAACTTACAATAAGTTTATTAGAATTTACTAAACAATCAGTCTTTCATTCAATTTTATTCCAAACACTATTTCATTTATTACTGGTTTTGTGGACAAAAAATACAAGTTTCCTTTGAATTGAATCAAGTATTGGATAAATCTTTTGATCATTTGTTTTAAAATTGATAAAAAAAATGTTGGATTCGAGTCAGCACTTGAATGCTGTTAATTGAAAACTTAATGTTTCAACAAATCAATTGATTAAAACAATAATTGCAATCATTGCTAAGAAATTAGTTCATTTGATAATATTGTTTATAAACTACTTCTCGAATACCGGTATTCTTTGAGAACTTGTTATATAAGTTTCGACGACAACCATCAATACTGGGCTTTAATAGTGATTTTATCAGAAAAATAGTTCCAAATATGCAGTTTTACATTTAAAATAAATATTAGATTTTATAAAATATCAACTCTTAAGAGGATTGAAAATTTTGTTTCAATTCAAATGTCAACTCATCTGGAATTGCATTGAAGACAAGAATTCATGTGAAGTGAAATAATTGGACAAATTATTAAATGTTATATAAAATTATAAACATTTAACATTTGACTGAATACTAGAAAAGTCCATTTTAAGGATTCAAATATTGTTTAATCGGGTGTTAATAGAAATTAAATTTTTCCCTTCTTTTATGACTTCAATAACATTTGGAGTAATAGAAGAGTTGTGTAGTTGTATTGAAACAATTACTGTTTGTTTAATTTAAGTTTCAATCAATGAAATAGAATCTAATGAATTATTTATTTTAGTAACTCTACTCTTATTGTATAATAATATAATGCAAAGTACAGTAGTTGTGAAACATTTGAAACTCACACACAATAATAATATTTAAAATGTTTGGAATTTTTTATGAACTATTTTTTAAAGCAGAAAATGGGATAAGAGTTTTGGTTTTAAAAGAAATTTGACTTTTAAATAGATTATTGAGTCAATAATTAATTTTGAATTCAATTATTATATTCTATACATAAAAAAGTGTCACAAAAAATGGTTGTGAAATAAAATAAGACTTTTTGATTGAGTTTGTGATAAGAAATATAAAGTAATTCAAACTTTATTTTAGTATTTTTATCAGATTTAGAGGTTAGAGATCGGCATAAAATATATGTCTCGACAACTCAGTCGAATAATTACTAAAAAAATACGAAAATATTATTTATAGTCAACACAATTAATAAATTTGTGTTAATCATCAATGGATTAATTGAGTAATTAATGTGTAAATAGATTAAGACATTGTTTTTAAGGCATAGTTAAATCAAAGCCCAAAATGCTTTATATTAGTCACAAATTAAATATCGATAAAGATTAGAAACAAATAGTAATTACAATTAGAAAACTATATTACTTTAAAATCATTTGAATGGAAATGACTATAAGATAGGAAACGGACTTAAAGTTGTGTTAATTGACAGAAAAGGAATTAATAGTAAAAGAAAAAAGATTTGCAAACAGTTATATACAGTATTAGTGTTGAGACTGAATGGCCTCTAAAGAGCCAACAAATGCATTCATTACTGAAACTTCAAAAATTCAATTCTCAAATAATATAAGTCTTATAATCAGTTTTGAAGTCTATTAAAGATTATTAAAAAAATATATATTAAAAGACTGTTAATTAATGAAAGACTTGAATACTATTGGATATAAAAATTTTAATGATTTGCAAACCATTTAATATATTCTAACAATTAGTTTGAATAATAATAATTAAAATTTTATAATTCAATTGAAATACAAATAATAAAAAACTTATGATATGAGTCACCGATTGATAAGACATTTAAAGGGAGAAAAAAAACAATGTTTTATATAATGAGATAAAAGTTTATAATTAAATATATTTTGCTTTTTTATTATTATTTGTATCTAAACTTAAACATTGATTTGAGTTATTGCCAAAAATATATTGAAATATATTGAACTCAATTGAGAATAACTCCCACTTTTTGTGGCTTTTCATTGAATACAAGAATATTATATCAAATGATTTATAGTAAAAGTTTTTTTTTCAACGATTTGAACGAAAAAATTGATTGAAATTTAATTGAAAAATAAGTTTAAATAATTGGAACTTAACTTACATTTTGATCGCAAACTATATAACTATTGGAGGCATAAGTCGTTAACAATTCAATTGATATTCAAATGCAAAACAATATAACTCTTCACTACAATTGATTCATAGCTTATGTAAACAATTATTGTTTGAGAAATACTTTTTTGGGAACAAAACGCCACGAATTACACAATGGATTTGGTCTCTGAATCAATGGTAACTGTGTTTGTGATAATAGCAGATGAAGTGACGACCAATGCCTCCAATGATATGATGTCAACAAATACTGACTCAAACTTTAACTCAAATTGTTTTGTATAACAAGTTTTGTTGCTTTGGTTTTAGCATAAAATCTACGAAACATTAAATGAATGCATAACTGAATAATGTGTCACAAATTGAAGTACTCGTAGACAACAAACCAGTATTTCATTAGTTTGTGGACCGAATCGCAGGTGAACTGTAAGCTCACGAGTGGTAAAGTGGCTCCTCTTAGTTGACATCTATTCAACTGATAATACCAGAGCTCTAACTTCAAACTCAACAAATCAGACAATAATTTTGTTCATTCAATTGTCAGTCACTAATTGTGCACATTCTTTGAATCACCTGTAGGGCACCTATCTTAGCATGGCAGTTTAGCAAATCACAGAGATTGCTTGTAGTGTCATTATGTGTATATTTGGCCATTGCCTTCTTATTGTCAGTTCACCACAAGAGTTAAATTCTTATAAATTCAAGAATCAACTCATAGACTTCACCCTTTTGGGCACTTTTGGACTGACAATGCAACTTCGTCAAGTGCGGAGTAAAATACTACATTTTAAAATCTAATTCATAATTAATAAGGTAGAAAATTTTTATCCTGGTATCAAATTTAAAAGTCACTTAAATTTAATTTTAAATGTATTATATATACATTGGATATGTGTAGGCAATGATTAACCATTTGACGGCACATTAATAATAATACAATGCATTTATGATATTTTTAAAAATTAATTTAAATTACTCCTAAATTTGATGCCAGGCTAGAAATTTGCTAAGTTGTTAATGATGAAGTGAATTAACATTCAAGGGTGACCAATGACTTCCAAATCAGGGGGTAATGATAAGAGCTTACTGTCACAGGTAGTGGTATAGGGTGGATATGTTGCACTCGTCAAATTCTTGCAAAATTTAATTAAAGATGACATAATTTAACAGAATTTCGACTAATTCTGTAAGAATTTGACAGAAGTTAGGCAAATTATATATGAACTTAGCAGAATTAATTTAAATATAGCAAGAATTTGATAAAATTCTTTTTATTGTACTAAGAATTTAGACAGGATTTCACAGAATATTTCAAAAATGGCACCTTAGGCGTCAATTATGCTAAAATATTCTGCCAAAATGATCGAGGGCGGCCTCGTTTTTTTCATCACAGGGGAATATTTTGGAGACAGAGGAGATATTTTTGGCTATGCCTCCATTACCCATCCCTAATTTTGAAGAGTTGAAGAATTTTTTGTTCATTATTTTGACTTATGCCAAGACTTCTCTTATTTTTATTTTTAAACTTTGTCTTATCAGTTGTTTAGATTTGTTCAGACATCAAATGTTTCGATGCTTTAAAAAATTTTAACAGCAGTTTCTCAATGCTTTATAAATGAGATTATTATTTGAATTCAATAAATTTGATGATTAGAGCATATGTTTGGAACGAATCTTCTAATCAACTTTTATACAAACAATTTTATCTTAATTTCTAATTATAAATATATTTAAACATAAAAAAAATCTTAGTTTAAATCAAAGATGCCATAAGTCATGATGTAAAATACCAGTGATCGAGAAAGTGTGATAGAACTACCACAATCAGTAAGCCCTACAAATATATTATTTCATTAAGAGGTGTGTTGATGTGTAATTGTTTAGCATTAGCTTATATGTAAGTTAGTGGTGACCAAAGATTTCGAAGTCGTTGGATATAGGGTACTGATAGAGCCTCAGAATCACAGGAGGTATTGGGTGGGGTATTTTGCAATCGACAGTTTGACAGGATTTCAACTAATTCTGCAAGAATTTAACAGAAAATGATAGAATTCAGGAAAATTATCATGAATTCTCTTAGAAATTAACAGAATTTGATCACTAACAGGTTGCTACTTGATTCTTACTCATTAGCTTTGAGTTTTATATTAGATTAATCTTTAACCGAAAGATTAACATAAATATCAAATAATTCAAAATAAAAAATTTGATATAATGTTTTTCTACGAATGACTATATGAGACTATATGTTCATTCAAATTAATATTTTGGCTATCGGTCACAGCCTAGTCAAACATAAAAACTCAGAGCGAATGAGTAAGAATCGAGCATTTGTCAGTCCAGTTTAAAATGATTCTCCACTGTAGATGGACAAGCAAGAACAAATGCGATATTGATTTCAGATATTAACAATAGTAACAAGATTAATCAAGTAAGGATTAAGAAAGTATATATATATTGTGCCAATTGATCACTTGGTTTAACAATAAAATGAGGTCAAAAACTGACATTTCCGAAGTTTGACCCCCTGAAACCCCTTCAACCCACGCATGTGCCCAAATTATTACTATTACTCGCATCAGCTTGATGTGCTGAACAAAATAAAATTAAGAAGAAAAAATTAGAAAATGATTTTCAAATAGGGTTTTCAAATATTCACTTCCAGAATTAGAGGAGTAAATTTTACTTAATATTGCGTCATTTAAAATTCATCTTTGAGTGTCAATCTGCACAGCCTGCATTAGTAAACGATTTGCTATGACCTTTACTATAAAATCTCAAGAGTACTAATAGGGATATAAAAAGTGAGTTATTTTTATTCAAATACATTTAACTACTGTAACAGAAAGATATGTTTATATATTATATATGAATGGATTTCTAATGAAACGACGCATCTTTTATAGATTTCACTGATTTAAGAGTCATCTACTTAACTATTAATTATTTAGTGAATTGTCTATCAATATATTACTTATTAATTTTGATATAAACTAAATCTTTGGACACTATATTTAATTTATATTTTTGGTTAACTGCACATAAAAAATGTTAATTTTAAATATTCAAAGTAAAAACCAGTTAACTCGAGATGTGTCTTTTCATTAGAAATCTATTCATATACACCTTTGGAAAAATCTATGTAGGGAGCAAGATTTGATGGCATTTCTATATGGCTTATTATTTTTGGAAACAAAAAATTTATATTTTAGGTAAATTTTTATCATTTTTAAAAATTTAAAAACATTTTTAAAATCTTAACTTGAACATAATAATTTAAGGTGTTAAACTCAAATATTAGACATCTGAGTCATTGCTAAGTCAATTAGAAATGTTATCAGATGACTAATATAAACTTTAAATATACGTGTCCAAGGAATTTGTCTTAACTTCAATCATTTGGCACAGGTAGGGCAGGGAACATCAAATAATAAATTGTATATAACTTTTGAATTTGTTGATGGATTTTAAACATTTCCAGTGGTTTGCATAGAATATCGAAAATGGACTTTAATAATCTTTGCTAAAAAATTATTATGACTTCATCTAGGTACTTTTAATCAAGATTGAAAATTTTAACATCTTGACTTATCAATTAGATTTTGCTAGTATTAATTTTATAGAAAAGATTCTTAAAAATGAGCATAATGTCTATTTTACAAATTTCAAGTACAAATTATGGTTGTTGTTTTATTTGACCATGAATAATTATTAACCGGCGTATAGTTTTAAAAATGTTTGTATAAACACAATTGATATATTGATTTGATAGAGTATAAAAAGATAAACAATCATATGAAAGTTATTTTAAAATTAAGTAAATAGTTTGCAAGTTATTTATACTTATTTATAAACACGTGTAATGTTGATGAATTATACCTGATTAAATATTTCGAAAACTATATATTTAATTTTAAAATAACTTTCATATAAGTGTTTATCTTTTTATGCTCTATCAAATCAGTATATCACTTGTGTATATACAGACATTTTAAAAACTATTCCCCGGTCAATAATTATTCATGGTCAAATAAAACCATGATTGCTATGTGAAATTTGTAAAATAGACATTATGCTCATTTTTAAGCATCTTTGCTATAAAATTAATACTAGCAAAATCTAAGTGATAAGTCAAGAGATATGAGCATGTTGAGATATGCTGTTGAGTCAAGAGATATGTTGAAATTTTCATACTTGATTAAAAGTACCTAGAAGAATTCTTTGGGTATTTTTTAGCAAATATACTCTTATTTTAGTACCAGTATATTATAAAAGGTGAATCTAATCAAGAATGATTTTAATTTTAATATGAGTTCTTTATCAAGATTTTTGATAAATAGAACCTAGTATAATATTTATAAAAAAAAATATTTTGTGATAAAAACATTTAAATGAAACACTTACTCTGGAAGTTACCCTATTTGAAAATCATTTTCTAAATTTTTTCATCTCATTTTGATTAGAACATCAAGCTGTAAATAATAATAAAACTTTGGGCAGATGAGTAGGTTGAGGAGTTTTCCAGGGGGTCAAACTTTGAAAATGCCAGTTTTAGATCTCATTTTATTGCTAAACCAAGTGATCAATTGGCACAATTTATATATTTTCTTAAACCTCATGCAAAGACGAATTCAACCATGTATGACACTGTTCTGGCCATTACCGTCGGGATCAAGTCGGCGCTGGCGACTTACCGCCCAAGATTTTTTTTGTATTTGGTTAGATTTGGCTTTATTTAAGCTTTACGAAAATATATATATTGTGCTAATTGATCACTTAATTTAGCAATAAAATGAGGTCAAATACTGACATTTCCGAAGTTCAGCCCCTTGGTAAACCCCTCAACCTACTCATCTGCCCAAATATTTATTATTACTTATATCAGCTTGATGTGCTAAACATAATTAGATGAAAAAATTAAGAAAATGAATTTTAAATAGGGTAACTTCCAGAGTTACAGTGGAAAGGATTTGCAATTTTGATTTTACTAATCGATAAAGTGTCCGATTATAGTGTACTATGCAAAAATTTCAGAGTGTCCAACCAACCCCTTGATATTTATTTAGGGGTAAAAGTACGATATTTTTGTGATAATATATACTTTTAACAAATATTTTCTCAATTTACCCATATGATATATACATCGTTGGAAAGGTAATTTCAAACTCTAATCGAAAATCCAGGTTATATTAAATTCGTATTTAATTGAAAATTATCTTTATTTTCATATGCATCAAAATTTAATATAACCTGGATTTTCGGAAATAGTTTTAAATTACCTTTCCAAAGATTTATATATCATATAGGTATAAAATCAATTGTACCAAATTTTAGAACAAAAACCTTTTAACTGCAATTGTCATCTCAATGTGCGAAATAGATTCTCGCTCACTATTTCCGTAAACTATTCCGCGCAATAATACAAAATAATAAACCCTTTTTCTACCAAAATTAGTCATTATTCAAAGCTTGTGACCATAGGTGAGGGTCAGAACATAGACTGATTTAAACACCTCTAGATTTGCAGCATTACTCAACCCCTTCGCCACAATTATACGATAGAGTTCTCGCAACACTGCACTAGACTTAGCGATACGCAAATCAATCTAACTTTACGGCATATCATCACTCGTGAATGTGAACCTGAGATACTTGAACCGCTACATCTGCTTCAATGCGACTCCATTAACATGAAGAGTGCATTGAGAAGGTGTTCGCGATTAAACCATTGCTTCGGTTTTCGATGTGCTGATTTTCATGCAGGCGCTCTCACACTCTGTCAAATCGATCCATTGTCAGCTGCAGGCTTTCTGCTTTCTGTGCCAAGAAAACCAAATAATCCGCGAACAGCAGATGACTAATTCACTGAATTTGGTTTCTGGAAAATCTTAATGCACCCATTAATATTGCGTTTTCTCACAATTCTATCAATATATATATAATGAATAGAAGAGGAGAAAGCACACACCCCCTGCCTGAGCCCACAATTAACGTTAATTCGATCTGACAACTTACCCCCAACCCGCACACAGCTACTGCAGTCTGAATAAAGAGACATGATGACCATCAGAAGTTGACCATCAATGCCATATTCATGCAAGATCTCCCATATCAGCCGTCGTGGAACTCTGTCATATGCTTGTTCACGGTCTACAAATACATGTAGACCTACTTTGCATATTCCCAGGATTTCTCCAACAGCTAATTGCCAAATTATTTTGTTTGCAGCCCAATAGTTGAACTCCATCTCTTCTCCGAAGGAACTCTAGGACGCATCGATTAGTCCACAAAGAAGTCCTCATTTGTCCCCCGGTGCCGCCCATACCATCTTCTTGCCGCAGCAATCCACAGCGGAGGCAATTATTCCAGTCTTGAATAATTCCCACTCGGCCTAGTCATCAGAATTGCCAATAGTAAGAAAGCTCACAAAGCGCTCTTGAATATTGTTGGTGAACTTGACTTCTACGGATTCTGATGCCAGTTCCTCCCATTTGATCCTTCTATTTCTAACTACTTTGGATCTAATGGGAAGACGCACAGACATCCTCAGAGTCCCAACAACCAGATGGTGATCAGTTGATAGCTCGGCTCCTCTCTTCACCCGGACATCCATTACAGCATTTCTGAGACCAGTTGGGACAATAATGAAATCTATAATATACCTTTACATAATAGTATCCCTATACCACGTATACCTATGAGCATCCTTATGTCTAAAATAGATATTCATTATTGACAACCCATATGACGAACAGAAATGCAGCAATAGATTTCCGTTTGAATTAATAGAGCTGTCACCATTCCTCCCAATCACATCTATACAAGTAGCAGCATCAGATCCAACGTGAGCATTGAAGTCACCCATTAGAACATAAGATTCGGAATTTGGAATTTGCTCTAAAGCTAGTTCTAGCTCATCAAGAAATGACACATACTCACTTTCTGAATTAGGCGCATACACCTGCATTAAATTCAGCACACTTTTGTCAAACTTGAGTTTCAAAATTCCAATGATCATGGTCAGCAATTTTGAAATCCGGTGTTATTTTAAAAACCGCGCTATAAGATAATTTTTTAACAATAGATACCGTTATATTATTGATGAATGATATTTGTAGAAAAGGCCTTATGATAAGCCTTTGCCTTACTACTATTAACGGCATCTTTTCCTAAAAAAGTATCTTATAGCGCTATTTTTAAAATAACACCGGATTTCAAAATTGCTGATCATGCCTAATGGATTCCACTCCAATACTCTCTCAACAAACCGGGTTGATGCGAGCATCCCCACTCCCGTCATTGCATAAGATATCGAACTCCCACACTCTGACCAGAAGAGGTTCTACCCGTTTATCTCAGCTTCACCAGAGTCACGGCGCTTTGTAGAGAAAAGTCCGACTATATCTAGCCAATATCTCTTTACCTCTTCCACAAACTCCGCTTCCTTACCCCTCAGAGAAGAGATTTTCCAGGTAGAGGTGCAAATTTTCAAAATTCAGCAGACCCTTCCCTGCCCTAACCCTTGAGTTAGTGAAAAAATAAACCCTTCCCTACCCTTGACCCTACCCTTACATTCTTATTCAGGAAAAACCCTCGAATAAACCCTTGAACCATTGTTATACAAAATTGTAATCTGATTCTATTATATATATTTATAGCAGAAATTTGAAATACAATATAATTGAGTTTCACTTAATATAATTCATAATTAGATCTAATAAACAATAATTTGTCGACATATAGTCCTTCCAGACCTGATCGACGATCTGTTAACGTAAGTACAGTGACATTGTTTGTGCAAAATATAGTGAAACCAAGGGTTTTTATAAAACTCTTTTATCAAATTTCAAAACCCTTCCCTACCCTTTAAAAAGGGCACTTATGGTTAAGAGAAATTTTTGAATTTATGAGTTTGATCAATCTCATTCTATAGAGGTTATCAAATGACACAATATTCAACTTGAAACTATATTTTTA
>JAQFXN010000311.1:0-24247 GCA_034693365.1 Liacarus xylariae | reverse complement strand
GGAAAATGATTGTTTTGATGGTAAATTATAAATGATGTGGTAATGTATAGATTCAATAGCTAAATAGAGGTTATATGTATTAAGTCCTTGCATATTTATATAAATATTGGACTTATAATCAAAATTAGTATTAATATGCTTTATGGGGTGAAGAGAAATCTCTGTTTGAAATGTCCCTATATCTCAACAGATAATTGTATTAAGTCTTTAAAGAGAAATTCTGAACTATAGTGATTTGAAAAAATTATTCATAAATATAATAATTCGAGTTAGAGATAACGAGAAACTAAAAAGTTTACTTTTTTAGATAAATCGATATAAATTCATACAAAGGGATTAAAATTAATAGCATATTAGTAACAGTATATATATTTGATGAATATCTGACTGATATCAGAGAGATATCTGACTGAGGCGAGGGCAGTTCAACATGGGCATATTAATACTAATTTTGCTTATAATCAATGTAGATAAATTGTGGTCTAAGATCATAAATCATTGATATAAAAAGTTAAAAATATATAAATAAAATTTATTATTGTATTAGATAAAAATTTTTACCTTTTGCCATTTGATAGTCAATTAGTCAGAATAATAAACTAAACATACTAAAATAAATATTAAACATAAATATTCCTTCAACTATAACAAGTTTGTGATTTTTATTATTAATTTAGATTGATAAATATTACAATGTATTTTTCACTGATTTAATAAAAAAAACATAGTATATAATTACAGGTATAATTTTTATGATGACCTTTTTATAATTTTTTTTTACTAATAAAAAGTTAGTCTTAAATACTACGAAATTGATAAAATTAATCCAAATGTAATATGTAATATGTTCAATGTTTGTTAACTTTAAGATACGAGTTAATTTGAGATATGTTTTTAGATAAACCACAGAACGTTTGAATCTACACGATTACTACATGAAACCATTAGTGTTTGGATTATTATTCTCAGATATAATGCATACAATACTGCATAACTTAAACCAGAATTAATAGAGGGTTGAAATTTAGTAGACTTTGCAGAAATTGAGTTTAATAATGAATAAAATATTTATTGCACAGAACTTTTGTAATAAACTTTTTGAATAATTAATTTTTTGTTAACCTTATAAGACTCTAAACCACATAAATTACATTAAACCTAATGAGTGCACTAAAAAATTTCGGAAATCTTAGTTATGTAGGGATGGGGAAAGGTGGGTAGCCGGAATACACCCACCTGTGATTCTAATCTGCTACCCACCAGACACCTTGCGATAATCTTGAGAAAACTGCGCCAAAGGCGATATTTTTGAAGAGTAGTTTGTGAAATAATATAATATCTAAATTCTTGAAAATAATAAATTCTTGCTAAATTACAGAATTCATGATCATTTGCCTAAATTCTATAAAATTCTGTTAAAATCTTGCAGATATAGTTGATAACAGACACAGGCTAGTAGAGTGACCAACCGTCCCGATTTCAGCTGGATTGTCCCGATTTGGGCTGCTCTGCCCCGTGTCCAGATGAGGGGTCACTCGGGACAATATAATGTCCCGATGAGTATATTTGAAATATCATATAGTTATTTAAGCATACTCACGAGTTATTTATGCGGTGTGAGCATTAGATCAGTTATAGAAAATGATTTCAAATATACGTGAATTTATATTAGTCCAATAGAGCTAGGATGGTCAAAATTATTTGGGGTTTAAATTACTAGTATTGCAATTTATTGGATTAAGAGATTAAATTATTGAGAAATTTTTTTATTATTCAAAATATTATTACTGTTTTAATAGGAAATATAATTTTATTTGTCTAAAAACTAATCACATTTCACATTTCATTCAAATTCTATTAGTATTTCATTACTAATCAAGATAAACTCCACATTGAATATCACACTATTTGTATGAATATTAAACTTGATAAGTGACTGGCTATCTATTGAACATTAAAATAAAGTCTATATAAATAGGCTAACAGCCTGAAAATGGAAACCGTAGCTATAGAGTAAAAGAAATCGTGTTCAATGTGTAAAGAAAATTAAGTTGTAAATGGTAGATAGCTAACATAAATAAACACAAATCACGTTTAATTTGCTTCTTTGTATTTCATATTCATTTACACTAAATTACTGTGTAAGGGTAAATGTTATTTTGGTTCATATTGTTAATCTATCTATAATTTGGAAGTTATAAGTTTAGAATTACTTGTTTATTGATTATTTACCTAAAGGAATATAATACAGTACAATACAAGAGATAATATTCATTAAGTACAGAGGGATTACACCAATATTTTTAGAAATTATGTTTTCTTTTACACTATTCGACTAAAATAAATTCATGCATATTTGAAATCATTTTCTATAACTGATCTAAAGCTCTCACCAAATAAATAACTCGTGTATTGCTCTATATATGTTAATAAACAGTACACTTTTGTTCGAAAATTGTATTAATATCAATGTTAAGGAAATTTTCTATAAATATTAATTCTATTATAATAATTCTATATATAATTAGAGCTCGGAAATCTCGGGAATTCCCGATATTTATTTGTAAGTTTTAGTGCAGGGAATTGTATTATATTGTTCATATGGGGTGAAATAGACTTCAAAAATCAAGGTTTTATTTTCCCGATATTCCCGATATGAAAGGTTGTTCTCGATATTGCGGATTTACTGTTTATATTCCCGATTTGATTTTACCATCTAATCCTATAATAACTAGATAGAATATCTGGTTTCTAATAGCAATGTTTTTATGAGAAAATTATAATTTAATCGAGAATTTCATAAAAATAATTAAGAAAATATATTAACAATAAGTATAAAACCAGAATAAAAGACGAACTTTTAAAATATATTTTTCGAAATAAAATTACAAATTTTTAATTTAATCCAACAAGTAGAAATCAAATACCCAGAAACTAAAAATTTCGAGTCCTCTAATATTTTTATCAAACAAATATTGAGAAGATAGGACTGTAAAAATAAAATAGAGCATAAAATAGGTGGACAAAATTATATTAATAAAGGCTTAATCATTAAGCGATTAAATGACTGGATATAATTGGAGATGGAGATTTTGCAAAACAAAAAATGTAAAATAATTATCTGAAAACCAGGAATGAGGAACGTTTAGGTAAGAGATAGGTAAAGTTTAGGTAAAGTAGCCTAGGGGAGTGTAAAATTACAGGATATACCAATTTTGAACTAAAGAGTGATACAGGAGGGTATATCTCGCAGTAATAAAATTGTTACAGAATTTCGCAGAATTATGATGAACTTTGCAAGTATCTAACAATATCTAACCTATTATAGTAAATGTTTTACAAAATTCTCCTATTTTTCAAAATTTTGAGTGAATTTAACTAAATATGAAATAAAAAGCGCATTAAATATACTTTATTGTTCCCGATTTTGTTCCCGATTCCCGACCGATTTGATAAGTTTTTATTCCCGATATTTCCTAGCTCTATATATAATATAGAATAGAACTTTTTACACTGACAATAATCTGACCCTGAGGTATACAGGAGGATATTTCGAAATCGTCAAATTAATGCAAAATTTAATTAAAAATGACGTAATTTAACAGAATTTGACAGAGATTTCCAAATTATGATAATTCTATATGAATATAACAGAATTTTGCTAAATTTAGCAATAATTTGACAATTTTCACAGAGAATTGCAAAATCAGCGCCTTGAGCAGTTTTCTCATATTTTCTATATGGGTTTTGTATTTCACAAGCGTTATAGAGATTATTGGCTAAAATATAAGGAAGATATTCCGAGCTGAAAACCCCTATGCCTATTCCTGCATGTAAAATTATACTATTACTGTTGACTTACAAATGTCTATATTTGTTACAATTGTCCATATTTTCTCCAGAATTAAAAAATTTTGTCCAGAATTTGTCCCGAAATTATAGAGCATTTTACAGTAAAATCCAGATTTATGAATTTTCAAGTTGGTCACTCTATGTCAGTGGCTATGTGTTGTCAGTGGCTATGTGTAGGGCAGTGCCCTATTGGGATGGGTAAGTAACACCTGAAATAGGGGTCAAACTGGACATAAAACACAGCTTTAGTGTTAGGGGGACGGAGTGAGGGAAAAACTGGGTTACACTATAGACTAAGTATTGGGCCGGGGTCGGAATTGTGATGAAATTCTTTTTTTATATATTCTGGAATACGGCCCTATTTCAGTTGCGCACCAAAACCCTCCCCATGTTAAGTCATCGAGGGAGTAGGTCCCAATCCCCATATTAAAAGTTGGAGCACAGTCCAACTCATACTACTAAAGATTAAAGAATTTTTAACCAACAAATAAGAAAAGTGCACTTGGTTTAACAAATTTAAATAATATTGTTATTATTGTATTTTTAAAATACATAATTATCATGTTAAAATAAAAAGTAAAATATAATTTTAAGTCATATATATTTTTATTTCTGTGTATATGTCCAGGTCATTTCAAAGAATGAACCTAGTCATCATCATCGGAGTCATCATCGTCTGAGTCATCTTTATCCTTTTTAGATTTATTACCCGATTTGTTTCCAGAGTCATCAGAATCAGAGTCATCGTCGGAATCATCATCCGAGTCGTCATCTGAATCACTGTCCGATGAGTCGCTGCCACTGCCATTCAGGACATCCTTGTCCTCTGCGTCATTGTCGCCTACTCTATAGAAAATAATGATGATTTCGCGCAATTCAATGTTCCAGAATTTTCTGAATTGCAACAGGGATTGCAAATCATCCGAATTGACTGTTCCCCTCTGACGGATCAGGTTGATTCTGACGTCCACGGCTTGATTGATGTTAATGCGTAAAACTTCGTAAATGATCTTGATAACTAATCGAAGTCGATTTACATCATCACCCTGCACCTGTTGGCCAATAGTCTCGAAAATCTGTACTAGACCAAAATCGATCACACCACTATTGTCTCCTTTCAATTTTGATATGCCCTGGATGTCTTTGATTAATTTATCAAATTCTTTCTTAGCGTCATCAAAATTTTTATCAAGGTCTTTCGATGCTTGATCTTTGTTTTTGCTCAGAACACTCTTCAAACCACCCTTGTCGAGGACATTATCAAGTTGTTGGATAAAGTTTAGGAATTTACCATTCAAGATTTGAACCACTTGGTCATCAGTTACAGTGATTTGATTGAATTGTTGAATTATAGTCTGGACAAAAATTGTAACTTGTTGAAATTGGGTCTTGTATTGGGTAGAGTACTGGTTGAATCCAACACGCTCAAATATTTCAATCAAATCGAATATTTCTACAACAGTTGCTGGTGGCCCTTGTGGTGGAGGCGGAGGGGGACCTTGTGGTGGAGGCGGAGGGGGACCTTGTGGTGGAGGCGGTGGGGGACCTTGTGGTGGAGGCGGAGGGGGACCTTGTGGTGGAGGCGGAGGAGGGCACTGTGGCGGAGGAGGAGGAGGAGGACATTGTGGTGGTGGAGGGCATTGTGGTGGAGGAGGAGGAGAAGGACATGTTGGTGGGGGTGGGGGTGGTGGAGGCGGAGAGTGTGTTGGCGGAGGAGTAGGAGGTTGTGTTGGCGGTGGAGTAGGAGGTTGTGTGGGCGGAGGCAATATTGGTGCCGGGATAGTCTCTCTGATTTGGCCATAGCCTGAGTCCACTTGAGTCTTGAATTCCTGCAAAACCTTCAACTCCTCTACGCTCTGATCATCGGTCAGACCCTGTATTTGACTGATTCGCGAATCAATCACTTCATCCAAATTTACGTTAATCTCATTGAACAGCACATTCAGCACTACCTGTGCATCTCTGACACCATCACCACTCGGCTCATTGACAATTTGCTGGAGCAGATCTGTTAGCTGTCCATCAATGTTCAAGTCCTGGAAGATCGCTTGGGTCTGGATCTCAATGATGATTGTCTGAATGGTGGTCACTTTACCCTGGGCAGTTTGTGTTGTGGTGGTCTGTGTGCTGGTTGTGGTGATAGTGTAGTCATTGAATGTTTGTGCGACAGTTCTGTTCAGACTATCCAACACTCCGTCAACGCTATTGATTTGGTTGACTAATGTCTGACTATCACTGTTTGCATTTCCCGCTGCGCTCTGTCTTAAAGTGGTCAACGGATTTTCGATCAGTTCCAGGAGTGACTCGAAATTCTGCTTCAGTCCCAATGTTATGAGCGAACTGTTGGCAACCAAGCGGTCGAATGCCTGCTCGAGTGACTGCGATATATTGACAATTTGATCATGGTACTGATCGGTGATCGAGCTATACCTCGGATCTAATGCCTGGATATCATCGATTGTGTCGAACTGCGGATTAACAACTCGAGCAGTTTGTGCTAGAATTTTAGCATAAATTTAACATGTTAGAATTATCAAAAATATAATAATGGTGAATTTTACATCACTTACATAATGTGATTGCAATAAATGCTGCGAACAGCAGATTACTTGTTAAAGCTTTCATTATTCTTTCAAATGAAAGCTTGGTTTGTTAAGTTTTAAAATATTCCTGGTGTTTATATACCATTTTTGTGACAAATAATTAATTAATTACTTTAAAAAGTGTTTTGTTAAGAAAGCGCTTTTTGGTTCGAATCAATGCAAAACAAAATTATTTTGTACTATTGAGTAGTAATTTTTTGATTTTATAAACAAGGATGTTCACTAGATGCATTACCGTTTCATTGAAGCTTGTACAAAACTGATTAAACTATTTTTCAAATATCTGTATTCTCCATTGATTTTTAAAAATGAAACCGGTTATATTTATTAATTGATTGATCTATCTTATTTATTTTGTTTTCATTACATTATTTTTAAAAAAATATTGATTTTATTTGAGTTTTTTATTGTGAAAATTAAATTAAAAATTATTAAAATTATTGTATAAATTCTGCCTCCAAATGAATTATGCCAATTTATTTAAATGAAGAAATACTCATAGAAAAATATTTTATAATTTAAAATTTTTCAGCATGCCTGATTAAATTTTACATTTATATTCCTTATGATAAACAATTGACATCACTTTATTTTAAATTAATTGCCTAGACATGTTATTGCGTCAAACAACATTTTAAGACATTTATTTTAATTTTAGATTTATTAAATGTTTTCATATATAGAAAATTCCATAGATAGTAGATGATGAATTAATATTACACAATATAAAATTATATTTTAGCAAGCTCTATTACTTTAGATAGTTAATTTTTAGACAAACAGGAGCCTGATGTAAAAAAATTGTAATACAATTATAACTCAATAACCGACATTAAACAAACAAAAAATTCGGTTTATCGAAACCAAATTATTTTTACCTAAAATTACCATGGTTTACCAAAAAATATCATCAATGTAATAGATGTTATTTTCAGAGCATGATGAAATCTCATGTTGATTTTTCAATAAATAAACCTCATCTGGATCATCTTTTAAGGCATATTATTGGTTAATTTATTTAAGACAATCTTTATTCTAATTTTCCTATATGCATACTGTATCATTATTATTCTGCATCCTTGTATGCAATACAAATAGACATATTGAACATTTAAGAAATGTTAAGTTTATAACTTATAGCTTCTAATATTGAAAAAAATTGTATTTAAAATTTCTTAAATCGAGTATGATGAGTAAGAATTTTAATAAAGAGCTCATGTTGAATTTAGCGGGCATTAATCAGATAACCCTTAAATTGCGATTAATAACAGAGGATTACTAATATTTTAGTAACTTTAATCCCTTAATTTTTTTAATGCTAATCTATAGTATAAATATTAAACTTATTAAAGTGCACTTTTAGATTAATTATAGTATTAATGAATGATAACTTAAATTCAGAGTAATTTCCAATAAATCATAACAACAGTAAACGTTTGTTGAGATGCATTTAATAGACTATTAATTTCAGTGAAATTTCAACCAGAGATTTCACTTTACCCTATAAAGCTCCTAAAATTTTTTGTTGTACATGATATATTCCTTTGTTCTGTTATATTTTGAACAAAATTCGACATCACAAAATTTAGATTAATTTTTGCCGTTCGATTCGATAATAAATTTATGAAATTCACTTAATTAAAATTGTAATTTTACATGACTTTAAACACTAATTATATAGTATTTTCGTATTTCTAACAATTTATTTTTATAATACAGTAAATAAAGTCTATTATATATAATGCAAGAAATTATTATCGCAACAGCTCTTATATTATCACAGTATTAAATAGAATATTCTTGTTTATATGAATATTTATATATTCTTTAATTCTGTTATTCATTGTCAGAAATAATGTTACCTTCTTATTTCTCTTTTGATCTAGTTTGAATTTAGAATCATTAGAAAATTGTTAAGATTAAGTTAAATTAATTATCAAATTATTTATTGTTTAAAAGCAACTTTTATAACTCTGAATTAATAATTTAATCACATTAATTTTTTAAGCTTCTGGGTCTTCTAAAAATTTTCATTCCCTGAATCACAGAAATGTGATATATAATAGATGCAGCTTTTAAAATATAAAATTCTATTGTCACTAAAAAATACTAAATGCCCCGAGTTTTACAAAATTGAATTTAATGAAAAAAATTGATATTTTTATATGTTTTCACAGTTATATACAATTTCGTGCTATTATTGAATTTTTTCTAAATGTTAAGCCAAAAAGAAAGAAAATTTTCATTGAATAGTTTCTGCTTTATTAGATTATTCGATTTTTCATAATTCAAAAAAATAGTTTGCTCATGAAAGATATTTATATAACTAAAAAAGAGGTAAACATTTTCATTTAAATATCTCAATATTAGTAATTTGGAAAATTGGGTCAATCGATAAAAAAATATTATCAAATATAAAATTAATTATAGATTATATAAAAGTCAAAAACAATGTTAAATTAAATTATTGATTGAAAAACTTTTGATAAAATACAATAAAAAACATTGAATTCTTTTGAATAAATAAATGTTTACTATATTTCACTTTCAAGTCTAAAGTGTTGAAAATCAATTTATCAAAATATCCGGAATCTTGAACTCCAGTTACACATAAACACAATATAACATTA
The DNA here is from genome assembly GCA_034693365.1 of Liacarus xylariae. Taxonomy (NCBI): domain Eukaryota; kingdom Metazoa; phylum Arthropoda; class Arachnida; order Sarcoptiformes; family Liacaridae; genus Liacarus; species Liacarus xylariae. The sequence goes on along the minus strand of JAQFXN010000311.1, from coordinate 15,162 downwards.
TTTTCACATTTGATCATTACATTGAAAAATCACTACAAGAATAACATCGAAAGCGCATTCAGTTTCCATTGCTTTTTCAGCTGACTTTTATCTAAATATTATTATATAAGTTAATGACAAGAATAATGAAACATTAATGATTATAAACAACACTCTCCTATAGACTTGTGTTTTTTTGTGATGCAGGTTTTTCATGCTACAGGGTACAAAATTTTTATTATAATGGTAATGATTGTTTTACGTCTCATTTGTGTTTACGATTTTAGTGTTGAAAAATATCGTCTGTTTTGAAAAATAATTGCTTTTAATCCTATATTAAAAGCAGTTTCTTTCAATTATTTTGATTAAATAATATGTCTTTAATTAATTATATCAACTAATTATATCATAAGAAAAAATATTTCATTTCTAATAATAAAAAAGTAAAATTATCTGTCAATAGAAATTATGTTTCAATTTCTTTCATTTTCCCAATCTATGGATTTGATATTTTATATTACTATTGCTTTAGATATTATAATTTTGCGATCCACAAAATCGTGCGCACATGTGCAGTAACACTATTGCGTTTGTTGTTTAGACAAGCTTATGTGAAAGGTCTCATTATAAACATCATCTCATGTTATTATTTTATTCTTTATTCGAAAAAAAACTATTTCTAAAACAGCCTTGGCTTCATTTATGAGAGCATGCAATTCTATACTCCATGTGGTTGTGTTAGTTTATATACATTTAAGTTTATGAGTAATACTCAAATCGATATTTAATATCTGTATTCAAAAAAAATAATGCGCAATCTCTTCAATGATGAAAAGATATTTTTTTGCCCGGTATCTCAATTGTATTTAGAAATAGTCTTCATATTCAAAGTAATTTATTTTTATAAATATTTATTCAAATCTGTTATCTTAAAGAGAATTTATGAAAGCTTATTTTATAGATCTTATTAAAGTTTATTAAAATTCACTAAGCTAGTTAAATTTTTTCATATTTAATTAATTTTCTTGGCTTTCAAGATTATAAGTTGACATGTGATTATATTGAATAACTGTCCTTTCATAAATAATAGGATTTATTTCTTCTAGTTCTTTTCGTTGTCACTGAAAGTAATTTAACATAAAAAAAATTATTTTGTTTTATTTTTCTAACTTTTGCACATGTAGATGATGTATTTACTAGCCGTTTACTATACATTAACTTAAGTTAGCGTTTTATTAATACCATAGGTAGCCAAGGTTGGCCGAGTCAGTGGGTATAGGTGGGGTATTTTGAGACAATTTTCTCTTGGGTATACAAAATCTCAAAACATGAAAAATGCAAAAGGGAGAGTAAGGTACAAATTGTAAAAAAAATTTTTCCTGCAGTGTAAAAAAGTCAGAGAAGTATTTACGCTATACCCCCTTGGCTACTCCTGATTAATACTGTAATTCCTTTATTATAATAGATTAGATGTCATATTCTGTATTATATATCTCGTCACGATTCTTGTCAAGACAGATGTATAAATAATTTATATATGAATGCATAATGTATAAAAACTGTATTCCGTATATTATATAAATATTTAAAAATATATAATTAATTTAGTTTATTATACATTAATATTAAAAGAAGATTTAAATTGTTAAGAATAGTACTAATCTGGTTATATTTATAGTTGAAAACTAATTCCCAATTCTATCATATAGAGGGGACAGTTTGAGATGGCGTAGTGCTGACTTTTGAGACTAGTGCTTTTGGACTTGACTTTAAAAACGAAAGAAAATGTGATTGTACTGCCCTCCTATGTGATTTTCTGGATAACTTAAATCATCTTGTCAAATGCAATACGTGTTCGAATTTCTCAACCTAAAATTGAAAGTCTAGGATATATTGAAATGCTTACTTTTAAGTTACACTCAATAAAATAACGCTACACCATTTGTAAATTATATAATACTTTTAAAAATTATTTCAAAAATAAAATATTTTTTGTAGAGATGATTATCTTCTGTTAGCAAATTTGTAAATACATTGAATAAAATGTAAGACAATTAGAACTTTTATTGTTAAAGTAGACAATGATTTAAATTGAATTTTGATTTCCAAATTAACAGACATCTAGGGATGACCAAATACCTTAAAGTAGGGAGAGGGTATAGGGTATTGATAAGAACCTCTAAGGCATAAGTGCTATAGAGATTATTTTTCAATCAACAAATTAATGCAAGATGTAATTAAAATGACGTAATTCAATAGAATTTAGACTAGATCTACAATTATTTAACAAAATTCAGGCAAATTATGATAAATTCTGTAAAATCTTAACAGAATTTGAGCAAATTTTGCAAGAATTTGACAAATTTTCTTTATTTTTCTAAGAATTTAGACAGAATTTTACAGGATATTCCAAAAACCGTGCTTTCTCAAAATTGCTAGGGGAGGACTTCGTTTTTTATTCTACACAGGGTGGGAAGAATTTTTATAGTTCTTCCAAGACAGGGCATATTTTGGTCATCCCTAGATCAGAGCTTCCATTAGGACATTTCTGTTTATAGACTATGACTTCGGATAAATTCATTTTCTACTTTAATTTGACTCCAAGTGCCGTTAGAATTGTTGTCAATTTAATTAGTCTTTTCTCGAATGTCAGCACTCATTATCAAATATCAATGAATTCAATAGCGACTAATTGCTACTCATATTATTAAATGCATGCATACACTACGGCCCACACATTCCAGTTATTTCGGGTGTGTTTGTGTTCATTCGATGAATTATATAACCAAAGAATAGTTAGCGCATAAAAATAAGGAATATACAGTGGAGAATCAATTTAAACTGGACGGACAAATGGTTGGTTCTTACTCATTAGCTTTGAGTTTTTATGTGTGACTAAGCGGTGACCGATAGCCTAAATATTAATTTAAATGAACATATAGTCATATATAGTTCGTAGAAAGACATTCTATCAAATTTTCTATTTTGTTTTTTTTTGTTTTTTTTCATATTAATGTTAATCTTTCGGTTAAAGATTAATCTAATATAAAAACTCAAAGCTAATGAGTAAGAATCAAGCATTTGTCCATCCAGTTTAAAATGATTCTCCATTGTATCTCAAATAACTTATTCTTTCAAAATTAGGTGATCTCTCAAATGCATACACTGATTATCTTAAGATGAATTCATATCTGTGCAAAACGTAAATACCTCTGACAAATATTTTACTACCGATAAAATAATTATACCCTTAAATGATTTCACAAAATATCTCAACATTTCAGAAAAAATTACTCAAAATAAAAACATTTTTATAATTATATGGAAAAAAAACTATTTTTTAATGATTTGAAATCTTTATTATAGCATAAGTTTAATGTATTTATAATTTTTTATTTGAGAAACCAATTCAATGAAATATGCATTACATGACTAATAGTAACAATAATAAAAAATTATCGGTTAAACTATAATTTTATAACAAAAATTATGAACATTAGAACCAGAATTTGATTGTGATTATAGGCTTTCATTCAAATCATATTTTGATGGTTTGATTCTCGAAATGATTTTATTTTAAATATTTCGATACAATTAAATGTTACCTAAAATTAGTATTATATTATATAAACTTAAATGTAATTTACTTTCGCACACAAAGAGTAGTGATTTTGATTATGATTTACGAATTATTTCTTAAATAGTTTGTTGAAACCTTTGTTTGGATATCTGTTTCGTATGCTTTATAACACTATTACAGTATACGGTAGTGTGTAATAGAGTTTCAATAAGTTTAAAGAATTAGCTTATTATCAGATTTATTGCCTCAAATGATAGAATAATCTTTAATTATTAATGAATTTATTCTTAATATAATTTTATTTTTATTTCTATGCATTAATTTTAAAATAAGTCTTCGTTTTAATGGAAACTCGTTTAATAAAACAAATTTTTAATTCATTGAATTAATTATCTATTAATAGGTTTTGTTTGTTAACCATATGCTTAAGAGATCCGCCTTCGACTACAAAATTCCTTAATTTCCTACAAAAATTGGAAAATATTAAGGAAAACAATAGTTTTAAAGAAACGCCTTTAAATGCGAAGTGCATTCAAATCTTCTATTATTACTCTTTAATAAACCGGTAAATAATATAGAGATCGCATATAAAAATATATATAAAGATTTAAATCATTTTATTAGACAATCAATAAAAGAGAACATAAAACACAAAAAATGCATTTCATTTAAGAAATAAATAAAATAATAATTTTTTATCCATTTATAAAATTGTTTTGAATATGAAATAAAAAAAAGTTAATATAAATTAAAAACTTATAAAATAATTACATTAACACTATTTTGCGCGCATTTATTGGGCTTTAAAACAATTAATTAATAAATAAATTGTATAAAAACCAGGGGTGCGCAAGGATTTAGTATTAAAAAACACCTAATGGATGAGATATCGACGAAATGATCAATTGAGAGAACTTTCACATCATTTTAGGGATGAATTAAAGAAATATTCTTGATAAAATTCTAAAAATTAAAGATCGGTCATTTAAATTATTTGATTATAAGATCAAAAGCCGTATGACATAAAATCAATAAATAAATGAAATTGACTGAAAAGTACCCGGAATTGATGGGTTCATTGATATCTGATTTTCAAAATGATTTTTTGGTTTCTAAAACTTGCGCATCTCTGATGAAAACTATAGCAAAAAATTGCATAAATAACTGAAATTCTATTAAATATATAAACAGACAATTGAATTAAAACATTAATTATTTGTTGTAAATAAACAAAACTATATTAATGTGTTATATATAAGGGTTAAATATAAACCGAAACATTTTACAAATACTTCAAACTAAATAAAAGTCTATTCCATAACAAGCACTCACTCTTTTGAATAACAGTCAATTGATTGGCAACACATTTGGCAGAATTTAACCAGAGATTCAATTAAATGGTTTGTAACAGAAAAACAAAAGCCATGACTAGGGATTGGCTCTCATATACGTAACTCTAATTGTAAATATGATAAGAATATGCATTCAATACATATATGCAATCATAGCTTTATATTCTGAGCATTAAAAGCATTAATTCTGTCAAAAATTTCATTAAAAAAGGCAACAAATTCTGTGCACCTGTACTGCAGTGTTTTGTTGACATATAAGGACTCATTTAAATCCTTAATAATTGACTGAATTTATTGCTAACATTTAAAGCAGGGATTGCCCAGAGATTAAACAAATGTCTTTTGGGCTAATATCAGCTATTCTGTGTAGTTCCACAACTATGGGGTACCACTAGAGGCAGTCAAGTCGAGTTCGTATAAATCTATGCATTTTTCAAAGCTTTGTTACATACAGAGTCATAGCGCCAGACAGGCGTCAAAAACACTAATAGCCTATCAAATCAGAGCTCTCCCCCAACGCATAACTTTAACAATATTACCTTCCCTTCTGCCAGGGGTTCTTTTTTCACAAACAGCAAAAAAATATTAAAACTTTTTGAGTCAAAAGAGTAAAATTAAATACAAATTATATCAATTTATACTCGACTACTCTGCCTCTACTGGGGTGGAAGACACAAGTCTTGGCTAATATAGGGGAAGGAGTGAAATGTTGGTTTTGAATCAAATCAGCAGAAACTACTATCACTACTACACTCGGGGCTACACTAACTGTTTGGGTATTTCGTCAATCCTTAGGCTTTCCCTGATTTAAAGCAAAGAATATTTTTTGGTTTTAATATAGATTTGTGTCAATTCTTCATTCGTTATATTTTATGATTTGTTCGAATTGTGTTATTTAGCGGTGAATTACTATTATTACTGTTATTTGCAATCGTTTGGTTTGAGTGCTCTTCACTTTCATTAACCCTTAAGACTAATGGGTTTTCTCTGAGCGACTCTTCATTATCTGAGCCTTCATTTTGGAACTGAATGTATTCGTCTTCTCGTAAGTTATTAAGCGAAGGATTACTGCTTTCACTGAGTAATTGTTGAAAACTACGTCTTCTTCTGCGGGAGAAGAGTCGGGCCAATTGAGCGAACTTACGTCGAGACACTTTCCCCATATGCTTAAGAGTCTCCTTAAAGGCTGCGTCAGAATCGTTATGCGTTGAAGTGACTGATGCTATGCCTAAACCAGAGCTATTGCCACCACTTCTCAATTGTTTGGAACAAAAGATTTCCTTTAAAAACATAGTCAATGAATGAATGAAAACAAACCAAACCTGAGATCTCCCGCAGAATCCAATTCTAAAGTCGACATAAAATCTTTGTTTCGACGCAATTCTCTAACAAATTCTTCATTTTGTAGAAAAATAGCAACTCTTTCATCCTCTAAGAATTGGGCCAACTCTGGGTCGTCTGTACTCACAGACAATTGACGTTGTCTTTGATTTTCTTCCATTTTCTAAAATCCATTATTTCAAACATTATTTTAAAATAAAAACAAAATTAATATATTTTGAAGACCTGTTGAAGTAATGCAGAGTTAATAACAGTGACTTCCCGTGTCGGTCGACCTAAAGCAGACAGTTTTCTCTGGTTTTCATCCGGTTCTATGCGAAGGAAACTGTGGGGCAGTTGTCCTAAAATGGGAGGATTCCAGTGCCGAATATAACGCATCGAGTCTTTGGATGGATTGGCGTTCCTATTGTGAGTTGTCGTCAATTGTGTAGTCGTTTGAGACAACAATTGATTATTAATTTTTTGATTCATATCTATTGGTTGAGACCTAGAATTAGGACTAGTATTAACTCCTGTGTTCGGTTGGGATTGAAGTGAATGGTAAGAGGGAGGAGGTGTGGCCGGGGAATAACGTGGCGGAACCTGTTATTAGACAATACATTATTAAATTAGTTTTGAACTAATAATTAAACTAAAATCAATACTTCGTTGTTGTCATTCGCGTCCAACTCCTGTCTCAGTCTTTCATTTTCTGAATCCAAATTCATTGCTAACAACTGATCAATAGTGGAGTCGACGGCGCCGTTATTGGCCCGAAGAACAGCTTCAATCACCTCCTCATCCATTTCAGGAAACATTGTCTTAAAGTCATTCATCGCCTGATGAAACTCCAATTGAGTCACACCTGACCTCTGACTTAAAGCTGTCATTGTTTTAATAGTTTTGTTTAATGTTTTTATAGTTTTAATTAACAACAAAACTAATTCATAAGTTATATAACTTTGGATTTCAATACTTAATACTTCTTTGGATTTAATTAATTTATTTTTGAAAATAAAGTCTTTTTTGTTAAACTTTTTATTTATTTATTTTCATTAAAAGAAATTATATATTATTTTAGTTTTTATTTCCAAATATTTTCTTTTGATTATCTTTAATGAATTGGAGAACAACTGGAGATTTCATTAAACTCTAGAAAACAAAATCAAAGGCAAAGCAAAACAATTCAATTAAATAGAAATAAATAATTTTAAAACACATTTAATTCACAAATAAGTCTAATATTTTATAAATTTCTCATTAATTATAAAAAATAAACTAATTTTAAAATTATTGTAATTTTTAAAAATATATAAATAATTGAATAAAATTAGTAATTATTTAAATGAAATAATATATTTATTTTGTATTCATTTGTTTAACCATTGATTAATTGAAGAATAAATTCATTAATTAATTAAATGTCTTATAAAACGCATTGAATATTAGAAAACAATTCAATTAAATACCAATTTTTTTTGGTTAACAATCTCTTCGAGAAGTAATCCATTTTTAATACTGTTTTGACTGATTTGTGGATAATTGGCTGAAGTCTTGCTATTATTTAACTGTTTTTCTGTTGATTTAGTCTTTGATTTACTGTTATTAGCGTTCAATTGATTACAATTATCACAATTAACACAATCACTACTTTCAGCCATTATTTTATAATAATATTTACTATTATTGAACACAACTCACAAACACTATTACAAACATTGGATTTATTACTGAAAATACTAAAAACAGTCTCAAATAGGCTTTTGAATAAACGCATCTATCGATAGATTGCAACTTGTTATTAGCAAGTTAGTATTGATATTAAACAGTCAAACAAATCATATATCGATATTTCGAGAATTATTCTGAAATACTGATTCATTTCTGAAACATTTCAATTTTTTAAAAAGCAATTTTTGTCACATGAATTAGAAAGCACTGCATTAAATATTGAATTGCGCATACTAAACTTGGTAATATGATGTAATTCTACTGCTATTAACCATAAGACAAGAACATTTCAAAATAATGCATGTTGATAATTATGATAATGTGATGTGGTAAAACCAATTTCTTAGAAGAAAACATTTCATGATTTCAATGGAGAAGAGTGTAATGGACCAATTACTAATGGTAAAGTCTGTAATACTGTAAGATGCGAAAACAATTCCCCTAACCATCTTCTCTTTGATGAGATTTTGACAATAAAGATCGGATAAATTGCTAAACAAATGACGAAATCGCTTCCTTTAGACCTGCGGAGATCTTGTTGAAAAACTTTCAGTAGTACCTTTTCCTCTGGAATCGCTGATATTTTCTATCTAGTAAGTCGAGATCATAAGTAGTCAATCTTCATTGTTCATAGGAAGTATTGGTATAGATCGGGGGTCGCTAAAGGATCATAGCCAAAATGCCCCCTCACTGTCTCAAAAATTATACAAAATATCAACTGAATTTTTTTAGCCAAAAACAATTTTTTTTAATTTTTACCCTTTGCATTTTTATGTTATGTTGGCACATGTACCCCCCCCCCCTGGCATAACCGTAATATGAGCAAAGTCTTTCGTATTTTCAAGCTGTCTTGACCATCAAAGTCCTTTACAATTTCATAAAGGTGTATGGCCTAAAGAAACTTCCTTTGCCTGAAAACTATAAATCTATAAATAGATTGTTTTTGTTATGTTTTAGTTTGTTTTTAACTAATTATTATAAAATTACAAAAATCCCAAATCATGGATCTATTGTTAGAGAGGAATACATTATATAACTTTTAATAAGCAGTGAGTTTTTGTGTGTGATTTAAAATAATATATTTGAACGAACCTAACAAGGATATGTGAGTTGTTCACAAATCGATAAAAACATTTGTGATGTGATAAAATATATATAATCAATTCGGTCATTGTTTAACCAAATACTAGCTGTTGGCAATTAGTAAAAAGAGGTTGGAAACTGTTTAAACTAGCTTGTCTTGATTTGTAAACAAATGAATATGAAAGTGATTCTAAAGAATAATTATTATACAACTTTTACACCTCATTCACGGAGCTTGCTATTTTAATAGCATACTCTCTTATTTTTGGCAAAAAAAATTTTGTCATGGAAGAATTAAAGGGAAAAACAAAATTTTTCAAATGCTAAAATATTCAACTCATTATGTTAAATCAAGAGCCGCTTTCACAAACAAATACCTCCCCTGACTTTTGACCACTGACTAAATCTAAACTGTAACTAAATTCAACTAAAATAGTGCCAAGAAAGACCCTGAGCAGTGAGAAAATCCGTGATTACCAGAATTCAGTGACTTAAACATACAGTATTAAGAATTTCACTATCGATTTACAACAGAATCTCATCCCCACTCCAACACTTCCCACTCCCCACTACTCCTTGTAGAGTACAGAACAAGTGCTGAAAGTATTGTGAATGCGATGTAAACAAAATGCTTATAAAAACACAACAAACTTATGATTAAAGAGAAAATTGAGACAAGAATTACAAGAATTTTATTATTCAAAAGGCATTCAATCAATTGATTGATTTATTTAATTAATTAATTGTTTTTATTTTTTTTCTCCAAATATTTAAATACTATTTGTTTTGAATTAAACATAATTTTATATTTTATGAATTCAAGACTGAAATCAATTGAAATATAAATAAATTATTGATTCAAACAAATTATATATAAAATGAGTGACAAAAGCCAAGCCGTGTCTCAGCCGCCCATCAAAATTGGTCACTACTTATTGGCCGAAACACTGGGCATCGGGTCGTTCGGCAAAGTTAAGAGTAAGCAATGGCTCTATTGTTTGCATTCATTTGATTTATAACTTCTTAACCAATGTTTTGATTTGTGTTGAACACAGCGGCCAGACATCAATTGACTGGACATAAGGTTGCGGTGAAAATACTAAACCGACAGAAGATTAAGAACTTGGATGTCGTCGGGAAGATCAGACGTGAAATACAGAACCTGAAGCTCTTCCGACACCCGCACATCATTAAGCTGTAGGACTCATGCAATCATTTTTGTCCATTTTTGTTGACTTATGTTTGTTTTAAATAATCAGATATCAAGTGATTAGTACTCCGACCGACATATTCATGATTATGGAGTACGTGTGCGGCGGAGAACTGTTTGACTATATTGTCAAACACGGAAAGGTATGCAAAACCAGTCATTTCATAGCATTTTAATTATTTGCGTTTAAAATATTTTTTTATAATCGATAATAAAGTTGAAAGAGTCAGAGGCGCGTCGTTTCTTTCAACAAATCATTTCTGGAGTCGACTATTGTCACAGACATATGGTTTGTATTTTGTTTTCCATTAGTTCTTAAAAATATAACTAATAATTAAAATCCAACCCAAAGGTTGTTCATCGAGACCTTAAACCTGAAAATCTATTGTTGGATCAGAATTTATGCGTCAAAATTGCGGACTTTGGTCTTTCCAATATGATGATGGACGGGGAGTTTTTGAGAACTAGTTGTGGTTCTCCTAATTATGCCGCTCCTGAGGTTTGATTCTGAGTTTTGCTGTTATTTACTTTTGTACTTCTAATCAATGTTATATTTTCTTACCTTTAGGTCATTTCCGGAAAGTAAGTCATATATTAAGTCAATTATTTAATTCAATTAATATAACTATGAAATTCATAGACTATATGCGGGACCAGAAGTGGACATTTGGTCGTGTGGTGTCATTCTCTATGCACTTCTATGTGGAACTGTAATCAATATTAATGATAATTATTGTTGTTTTGGTTTAACTATATATTGAATACATATTTCAGTTACCCTTCGATGACGAACACGTGCCGACGCTCTTCAGGAAAATCAAATGTTTGATCTAATATTACATTTAAATTATAATTAATATCAAAGCTATATCTTTAAGAACGTTATTTGAAGAATAATTCATTTTTTATTTAACACTAAATTATAAGAACACTTTGGGAAATCTAAAAATTGATTTAGAATTTTTAAAAATTGGTAAAATTTAAAATGAATGACATTTAATTTGGTTAAAAATACACTATAATTACTTTTATTCAGTTAATTATTCAGTTTATAACTTTTAATTTAAAATACTTAATTGGTATTCAATTTTCATATAATTTCAGACAATTGTTCTTATTTTTAATATTCATGAAACAAACATTCAATTCTAAGTGCTTTCGAATTAATTTAAAAAATTCTTAATCAGAGAATATGTAAATTCTTTATGAAAACCAAATGCTCTTAAGTATCTATTTTAATGCTTACAAATCAAGTGTTCTTTTACTCATTTTTTGTGAGAAAATGTTCTTAAAGATAGGGTTTTTCGATGAGTAATGATTACCTTTTCTCTTACTTATAGCCGGAATATTTCCGATTCCGGAATATCTGAATAAATCAGTGGTCAGTCTTTTAGTGCACACATTACAAGTGGATCCCATGAAAAGGGCTACAATGGAGGACATTAAGTGAGTTTTAACCCAAATTTTTACAGTTTATGAATAAATAATTTGTGAAATTTGTGTAGAAATCACGACTGGTTTAAGAAGGATTTACCCGCATATCTGTTTCCCTCCCCCTCTGATGGCGACGCTTCCATTATAGATATGGACGCAGTGGGAGAAGTCTGTGAGGTATTGTCGCTCGAATTTTATTAAGAATTTTGAATAATTGTCTATTGATTTATAAATTAAACAGAAATTTGGCGTCACTGAGAAGGAAGTGCACAGCGCTCTGTTGAGCGGTGACCCACACGACCAGTTGGGCATTGCATACCATCTCATTGTAGACAATAAACGCATTGAAGACGAAACGGCAAAACTTGATATAAAAGACTTTTATGTGGCGTCTAGTCCTCCGCCGTCCTCTAGTCTGGTGGACAGTCCGGCCAGACCTCAATCGGCGACTGGAAATCATAGCGGAAGACAACGAATGCTAAGCGGAGGCAACACTCCTGTAGAGCGACAGCGAATGCTTAGCGGAGGCAACAGTTTAGACAAAAGCAAAGGAACGCCTATGAAGAGAGCCAAATGGCACTTGGGTTGGAGTTGCACTCGTCTTCTAGTACTTGAGCTTTAATTTCAATTTAAAATTTGATATTTTTCTTAGGAATTCGTTCGCAAAGCAAACCCCACGATATCATGAATGAAGTCTATCGAGCGATGAAAGCATTGGATTTCGTAAGTCTTGACTCCCGTTTAGTCTATGTCTGCAATAATTCTCATTTTGTTATCAAAAGGAGTGGAAGATTGTTAACCCGTTTCACGTGAGGACTCGTCGAAAGAACCCGATTACAGGAAAGTACGTTAAGATGACTTTGCAGTTATATCAGGTCGACTACAAAAGCTATTTACTTGACTTTAAATCCTTGGCCTGTAATGAGGACGAGTCCAACGACATGTGCGCCAGTGCTGGCAGTGGAAGCAATTCCAGTGATCCATACAATCAGTCCCAATGCCATCACATAATGGAGTTCTTCGAGATGTGCGCCTCTTTGATCACGCAATTGGCGCGTTAGACCACTCCTGTATGACATGCCTTCGGGTGCTATTAAAGCGCAACTTTTCATTTGTTTGTCTTCCCTTTGAATTACAATTTATACCTCAGAAATAGTTCTGTTCTGTCGGTTAAATAGATTTTATCAATAATTATAAACTTTTGTTATTATAGACATCTCTTTAGTTGAAATCAATTTCTGCTTCAATAGCTCTAAGATTTTCAAACTTAGAAATCATGTAATTCTGTGTCGAATCAGTTCCTCAAATATTCATTATATATATATATATATTATATACAAAAATATAATTAATTATATATTATATCAAAAATTAACAAAAAGTTTTTTATTTAAACGTAATTTTATTTTTCCAAATATCATAAATCAATTATTTAGAAGTGGAGGCAGTATTGGGTGCCGAACCACCGCCTGTGGCCCTACTTTTGGCGACACCAGTGCCCACACGAAAGCCATTTCTGAATCTGCGAAACACTTTCCTCAGATGTCTCATACGTCCCGTTCCGGTAGTCTTCCTTCGGATCGCTTTTACACTCCAATTGTCTGAATATAACAATCGATTCAATGGTTTATAAGTTTTGCAAAAACTATAGAAAATATATTTCAAATACATTTACGAATCCGAGCGCTCGGATAACCACATGAGGCGCAGGTCTTCTTCTGAATGTGATATGAACTGCGACCACATCTGCGGCACAGAGTGTGAGTCTTATTACGCCGTTTTCCGAAACTTGACGTTCCCTTTGTCTGCAATCAAATCAATAAACATATCATTAGTTGAGCGCTCTATACATCACAACCGATCACTAATACTATTAAAACTCATTTATTTCTATCAATAGTTTCACAAAACATCACAAATGTTTGACAAAACTATTGATTTAATTAAAACATTAAAATTAATTTTATTAATTGAGTTAAACTGAATTAAACAAACCATAATTGTGTTGATTGATAGTCACGTTATGAACCCAACGACGGAAAGGAACTGGAAATGCAGTCAAAGCACTCAGCAATACATTACGTCCGCCACGAGTAGGAGTAGAGGTCTTCTCTCATAATGTAGTGTATTGTGTATTACGTAATGCAATAATACATTACTGGAGTATTTCGGAGTCGGCCAATGCCCGGAAAACCCCGATTTTGCATGCTCAATTTCGAAAAGTTGTTCCTGGCAGATGTAACAGTTGCCCGATTAAAAGTTGTTTATATAATGCAATTATTATGCATTTAAATGCTTTTATTATGAAATGCATACCTATTGTGAACAGTTATTATTACTTGAAAAATAATAATTAAACACATTTTAAGCTAATATTCTTTATTCTGACATATTTTATCACTTAATTTAAACTGAAACTAGAAATCAGTTTAATAGGGATGTGCAATGTGGGTATAGTCAATATACCCTCTGTCTCCGGAAAATTACCAAACCATCACCCTCTGTGATGAAGAAAAAATTAGGAATTTTTAATTTTCCTTGTAGAAATTTTAAGTAAACGGCTTCGAAGGCTTAGTTTTTGCAATATTCTGTGAAATTCTATTTAAATTCTTAAATAAATAACAGAATTTTGTCACATTCTTTCTATATTTAGTCATGATTTGTTAAATTCTTACAGAATACATCATATTTTGCCTGAATTCTGTTGATTTCTTGCAGAATTATTTAAAAATCTGTTAAATTACGTTATTTTAAATTAAATTCTGTAAGAATTTGACGATTGCAGAATACACCTGCCCGGAAATGCCCTCCGAATTTACTTTATTTACTCAAATTATTCGGTCTGCCCGGAACTGCCCGGAACGAATTTTTAAAATTTCATCTGCCCCAATCTGAAATACACTATACATTACATATTATTTCATTATTACTTTATGTTCAGTATATTTTTTAATAAAATTAACAATTTTAAAATTATACAAAAATTGATCTTTAAGGTCAAGCTGCAAAATTCCTTAACTTTCACCAGGTCGAATTTGTGATGGATCCATAGGATAAACTTTATGGAACTTTTTCAATTTTATCCCCATTGGAGTGAATTAAAACCTAGGTATATTTTTTATAAACATCAAGTACTACAGGAATTTGCAAAAAAATCCAGGGCTAAATATAGGGATTTATGAGATATATCTTGTAATTAAAATATTTTGTTCATTCATTAATTAAACAAAACATATTATATACCATTTTTTCGAAATCATTAATTTTGTCTCTTTTTCTTCTCTATAAATAGAACTTTGGATATCAAATACTATTTTTGATATCTTATGTAAAATTTACTGTAAACCATAGGTAACCACGGGCAGCCAAGGTCGGCCGACTCGGGGGTTAATATTTTCAAACTCGAATATTGAATGGATATTCTGATTTTCACCTTATCATGAAAACCGTTAAATATTCGATTTTAAAAATAT
>JAQFXN010000310.1:0-24303 GCA_034693365.1 Liacarus xylariae | reverse complement strand
AAGTGTTTGAAATGATGTCGGGTTTGTGTTCACCAAAGAGTATTGGTCTCACAGATGAGGGGGAAATCAGGAAATTAATTAAAGTGGTTAAAAGACTTTTTAAATTTATTGAATATAATAATCAATTGATAACAGTTTTATTAATGTTTATAATATTGTTAATATATTATTTGAAAACTTCAATTGTTAATTTATTAATCTTTGGTTTACCCAATGCTATAATATTCTCCATGTGGAATTATTATGCTACAAATATTTTTTATACTCAAAGTGCATTCCTATATATAATTTGTTTATACATCAAAATTAAATTAAATGAATTGAATTCAAAAATTTTGTTTATAAAAAAGAGAAATAGTTATAAAAAAATTCTTGAAATTATTCATTTATTTAATGAGATTTATGTTGAAATAGATGAATATAATTCTAGCTATTGGTCAAAATATTTGTTGGTTTTTTGGACAAATTTTGGCACAATTTTGATTATTGTTCTGAATATATTTTTATACATTCCGATGAATTTATTCCTAAAAGCAGTTATATTTTATATGTTAGTCAATCTAACCTTGTTCTTTCTATACTTGATATTCACCGTTTCGTCAGTCAATTTTACGGCGAATAAATCACATAAACTAATGCTAAGTCTTATGAAATCATTTATTAAACGCAATAAGTATTTATATTATATTAGAATTTCAACAAAATTTAAAGTAAGTAAATAAAAAAATTACATATTGTTTTTATTTTATTATTTATTATTTTAGTTAATGTCAATAATTGAACGAATGGGTGACAGAAGAGTAGGATTTTCGTGTTGGAAATTATTTACTATCAATTACTTCCGCTGTTATGAAGTCAGTCAATAATAATACTAATACAGTAATTATTATAAAATTTTCTATATTTTAATCAAAAATATTATTATAATTTCACAGATCATTACGTTATTGTCTATTTTTCTACTAAAAATAATTGAAATCACAAACTTTCATGATATTCATCTATTTGATTAATTCTAAATTGTACTTACAGTGGAGAGTAAACCTAATCGAGAGGCGATAATAGGTTAAACTTCACTGCATTTTGTATTTCGTATGGACTGTAATGTTAGATAATTAATTTAGATTTCTTATATAATTAAGGTTTACATATTTGACAAAACACATACAAATTCACAGAATTAACTCAATTTAACAGAATATCACAGAATTCAATACAATTACAATCAAATCAAATAAATACTAAACAATTGACACAATCCAATACAATTACAATTAAATCTACGATGGATTATAATAAAGTGCAGAAAGATTCGACAATGAGAGTCACCAAAATGTCGAAAGAGTTAAAATTCTAATTGACAATGAAATGTTTCAGGTGCCAATGAGCTGAAATAGCAATTATAAGTTGTCAAATGGTTGACAATGAAATGTTTTCAGTTGCCAAAGAGCTGAAATAACAATAATAATTGTTCAAATGGTTGACCATAATATTGTTTACAAGAAAAGAAATGAATCACAAGAAAATAAGTTGAGCAAGTGATCACCGCGGTATCAACTCTCAACAACTCAATAGTAAAAGAAAAATATAATACAGACTTAAAATGTCTCAGAATTATGGAATTTAGCGCTTATTACCTAAATAGAAAATATCCTAGGAAGGTAACTTAATTGAATATTAATTCAAATCAATATAATGACTGAATGTTTCTGTATCAACGAATACACAATCACTTAAATAAATGACATTACCACGCCTGTTTAGGTAAATTCTAAACCGGAAATACAACCGGAACGTTGAAAAACAAATTAAAGAATGTACATGCACAAGAACCCAATGTCTAGTAGGATAACATGTTTATCATGTCATTTAAAATATTTTACAGTGAGTCTAGTTACTAGTACAATTTTCTAAAATTTGATTTAAAAACTAAGTGAAACATTGATTTAAAAAGTATATTGCAACTACTTTTTACAAAAATTTCACCCCTCAATAATAAAACTATAAATATAGCAAAATTAAAAATTGGAAAAAATTATTTCATTTAATTTATTAATGAAAATATATTTTAATTTTATAATTATTTTAGTTCATACATGGAGAGCATGAGAGCATAGCAGTTATATAGCCATAGTCTTCAATTCTAATATGTGCTGTATTATTCAATATTATGACGTTTTTTGTTTACATTTTGCATTCACTTAATGCTCTCGTGCTCTCCATGTATGTTTTAGTTATTGTCAACAATTTAACGAATGGGTGATAGAAGAGTGGGATTTTCGTTTTGGAAGTTATTTACTATCAATTATTTCCGCTGCTATGAAGTGAGTTAAAGAAATCAAAAAATAACTATTATTACAATTTTTGATAATTCATTTTTTAAAAATTTATAGGTGATTTCCTAATTAACTCTATTTTTTCTTAAAATAATCGAAATATCAAATTTTTAAATATAACAATCATTTACTTTATCATGTCTATTTTAAATCCTACTTCCTATTCAATAAAAAATTCTTCATGCAATAATAAACTCGTCATCATTTAACAATGTGCTACTTATTGATAACAATTTAGTGATTAGCTTAATGTTATTATAATTGACTAATTAGTGAACGACAGACAAACATGAATTCGAAATGAAATCTTAGTCACTGATAGAAACTATTTAAAAAAATATTTTTATTACAAATTACTTGATATTGAAATTAAACTCTCCAAAAAATAATATATAGAAATAGTAATAAATTAAATTGGTGTTAATTTCATCTTGTTTCATATTTGTTTGATACTTATTCTAATTTCAATTTATTTATAAAATATTGATGTAAAAGTTTGATGTAGAAATTGTGATCTTGATAAATATTTTATTTGTTTATAAATTAACGGTTAGATTTACTGAAAAGTTTAAAGGAGTATAAGTGCTATGGATCCGACATGCTCATACTAAATTCACTCTGCAATACATGGTATGCAAATTTTCATTCATTCAAACATAATCACCGAATATTATGTATCAAAGTGTCTAATGCACTTCGTCCCACTCCTTCTACAACAAGTGACTGCTCACTGCTAAAAGTGAAGTAAAAACACCTGAGAACGATATTTGGAGAAAAAAATCTAAATAAATTGACCCACTTACTGGGCTCGAACCAGGGACCTTCACCCAGTAGAGCGGCATCAATGCCTACTGAGTTACTCTGCTATCTTTGTGCAAAGTTAAGTTTATAAATCAATTACCCTGTTTAGTGGTACAATTCGTGCATTATATGAATGAAAAAGTTAAAATATTTTTTTTAAAGAGTTCCAGTAAAATTTGTTATTTAGTATTTCTCTCGTCTTTAAGATGATGTTGTAATATCCTAGCTTAAGGTCTTTTCATTTAACACCCATGTATTAAGATTAGTGTCAAATGTCGAGCCAATATGTTGTTCCAGCGTTTAGAAATTTCCGAAGATCTAATTTGTGATAGGTTATAAAAGAATTAAACAATTTCGGCTTTAATACTCTTAAGAGAAATCCTAATCGAAAGATCTGTACGTAAGTCAGCTTATCTTACATTACAGTCCATACGAAATACATTAGGCCGTGTTCTCGCCTCTCGATTAGGTTTATTCTTAAGTGTAAAAGTGTTAATCAGGGGTAGCCAGGTAAGGTATAGCCTAAATGCCACTGAGTTTTAGATTTTGCAAAATATACTTCTTACTTTTGCGCCTCAATAAAATTCTGATTTTTATCCAATTGTCACTTTTTTGCAATTGACAAATTTTAAAAAAATTATATCCAGAGTGATTTAAGAAATATTTTTACAATAAAAACATTATCTTTACCCACTTCTGACTCAGCAGACCTTAGCTACCCCTTGGTGTAAAGTAAGATATTTGTCAGACTATACTATTTATTTAGAATTATTTGAATGTTTTTAAGTTTTAAAATCTCTATAATTTTAGGGTACATTATACGCCAGGTGCGCATTATCTCCGCAAAAAAACATTAATTATTGAAATATTCACATGCTCATTATACGCCGATGTGCATTATATACCAATAAAAAGGATATAAATGATAGAATATTCTATCTAAGAGTATTGGTAAATACTCACTGCTATATATTGTAGTATATTTTGTAAACATAGATCCATAGTAGTAGATTAAGAGACATGACACTTCTTGTGGTGCATACCTATTAGGTCTATTTGAGGGTACAGAGGTCAGAGCTTATTCAGATGCTCTCTTGTGGTGCACACCTATTGAGCTAAAGATAAGGCTTATTAATTGTTATGTGAAGTCCTTATTATAATTATATATTCTTATTGTATATTATACAAATATACTTACTATACACAAGAAGTCCACCTATATCCAGTTCTCACTTCTCGCTATTCATGTATAGCATCAAGGCTATCACATTCTACTTAGGGTTAAGGCACTCTACTTTTCTAAACAAAGACATATTTGCGTCAATACTTATTAACCAATTAGATAGGGTAATCCAATAGGAACCGGCGCAATCCGGATAAAAACAGAAAGTACTGTCCAATGACAGATTGGAGTTATAGTTAGAGAGGTGGATGCGCACCTGCGTACTACCCATCAGACTCTGAAATATAATTAAGCTGTGAAGCCTTGAAGTCTCTCTTTGGTTTTAGGTTTTGGTGCATAAACGTGTAAACATATAATACTATATTGTATACGTTATTGTATAATTTTTATTTAACTAATAAAATCTTTTGTCCGTAAGTTCGTTTAAGTTTCTTTAAAGTTAATAAGTTTAGAGCTCAGGGTTCGGCTCCAGGCCTTGGGCCTGGTGCAGAACCAGGAGAATTGTTTCCCTGTAAATAGATCTCGCCTGGACAAGTCGGCCGTATCGGCTATTAAAGAGCAGCTTATATATTCGGCTGAGTGTCCCGGTGTCCGGTTTCAAGTAACTGTTCAGAACTAAACCGCTCGAATCCGGTCAACCACGCAGACCATCAGCACGACCCAGCAGTGGACAGTACTCAGGACCGGTATTGGCAGCAAGCGAGCGATGGATCTGAGGGAAGGGCGTTATGCCAGCAGGCGTTGGATTCGCACAGAAAGTTGCATGGCCACGAGCACAGGACTCGATGCCGACCAGACATACTTACTAAAGTGGAAGGAAAAGCCTCTAGTCGTTATGTCTAACTCATAGTATTCGTAAATTAGTACTGTTATAGAGTAGATATTATATTTGAAATAAAGTATAGTTATTGAGTGTTATGAAACATGAACCTATAATTTACGGCAATCTGCCCTATTCAATATTTAGTATCTGCTTTAAAATGTATTATCGGTTAAAGCAGTTCAGGGCCTTCCGAACACTCGGAAGCTTTTGTGAAATTCCTTGACCATTACAGTACGATTCCAACATGCTCAGGCCTATAAAAATATCTGAAAGCATTTGCTTAACACAAGGTTTCGAATAAAAATCATTATTATGAATACTCAAAGATCTAAGTATGCACTAGTATATAGGCGTTATAATGGATGATCTGTGCTGGTAAACTTTGGGGAGTAAACTGGGGATAGTAATATATGAAATATATTACATTTTCAAGAAAAATTAATTTCCATAGCTTAACTAGCTTAATTAAATTTAAATTTACTTATTGAACTATGTCAAGATTAATTTATTTAGATTAAAAAATAATTTAACTAGATTAAGAGTAGTATACTCATCCACCTATACTTGCGCCACATATACGCCTTAAGTTTACAAAATGATCAATTCAGCATATAATTGAACAGAAGATCGTTAATAAAAAAATGTACTTCTATACTATATTTGCTTCACAATATTAAATTATATTGAATTTCTTTACGCTTTTGAAAAAATACGAATATAGAGTCAAGTTGATATCTTTACTAACCAGATACTAGCTAACATTTATGCCAGAATGACTTGAGACAAGGCTGCAGAATATTCATGATAGACAAATGTGTTATTGTTGGTCAACAACCTGTGACAATGGGTGTCACAGTGCTTAATGTGGTTGGTGTGTACTCTAACAATGTCTTTCAATGGTTTGAGCTATTCACCTTGTTGATTGACCAATGAGAAAAGACATGACAATGAACATTGCAGAAGTCGTATTTGAACAATTGAATTTATTTTAAAATCATTTTCAACATTGTATTTTTCTCAAACTATTTCGTAACCTATTGTGAAAGATATTCTTATAAAATTAATAAATTTTGTAATAAAATATATTATTTCTTTAGATATGACATCTAATACTCCAAATTTTTCAACCTCACTAAAAGAATAGATATAATATTGCAAAATAATTCACAGATTCAACAATGTTGTCAACCGAATAAATTCCACATCGGAACGATTCATTCTAATTTTCATTTGAAATAATTATCAGAATCATGCATTTATTTTCGTGAACGCGTTAAGTACTTTTCGGTGTAGACGTAGTTCTCGAATGCTATTGCGTCAACTGCTCGATGCACTTTGTCCCACTCCTTCTAAAACAAATGATGATCTCATTGCTAACAGTGAAGTGAGAACGAACTGAGAGCAATATTTGCTGAAAAAGTCTTAATAAATAGACATGACTAGCTTGGCTCGAACCGGCGACCCTTCACCACAGAAAAGCGAGAACCATACATATAGAGATACCACTGCTCTTAACAGAATCATAATATAGAAAATACTGGTGAGAGTTTATATTTTACAATTCAGTTCATTAATATTTATCATTCTAAAAACAGTAAAATAGAAATTAAATTTTCCAAAAACACACTATGTCATATATTGATTTAATTTTTCAAATGAATGTTTTAAACTTATTGCCAAATCTTTTCTATATAAAGAAATAAAATATAATTTCATTTGGAAATCGTTATGAATCGATAAACATTTCATGATCAGTCAAAAATATATGATGGATAATATCTTATTAAATCTTTTATTCTCATGTTGATCTTTATTAAAATAATTTGAATAATTTTGTTGATTATAAGAATTTAGTAGGCTTTAAATAATCATAAGAATTCACAGAAATATCACATTAAAATATGGAAGCATTTGATCCTGGTAGATTATTGCCAAAGAATATCATTATAGAAAGTGCGGATAATATTCTGTATACAATTGGTTTGTGTTTTACAGCCAATACTGAATCCAATTATAAGAGAAAATGGTTTAATAAACCTATTCTTATATTTTCAATTACATCAATATTTTTTACCGAAAGATTGATTGCATTATGTCTGGGAAATGTAGATGAGATATATTTCATATTATTGGGAGATATCGGACATCTTATTGAACCAGAAATACAGAAAATGATTTCAATCTTTACAATTCTGTTCTTTAATTTAGCCCTCAGTTCACAATTAATATATTACTATAACTATAGAAATGATATAAAACCAACATTTCTTAAAGTATTTGAAATGATGTCGGGTTTGTGTTCACCAAAGAGTATTGGTCTCACAGATGAGGTAGAAATCAATAAATTAAGTAATAGAACCAAAAGATTATTGACATTAATTAAATATAATCATCAAAATCTTGTTATTATGGCTTTTATGTATGTAATTATTCCTTATTATATTAAGACATCTGTAGTTAATACTCTAGTTATGGGCCTTTCCAATGCAATCCTATTTAGCATAGTTTGTTATTATTCAATGAATATCATTTTCTATCAATTTATATTTTTATATTTAATTTGTATATATATTAAAATCAAATTAAATGAATTGAATTCAAAAATACAAATTATTAATAAAATACATAAATACAATGGAATGTTAAAAATAATTCAATCGTTTAATGCAATCTATTGTGAAATTAATGATTATAACTCTAGCTATTGGTCGAAATTTTTACTATCGTTTTGGCTTAACATCGGTGCAGTTATTGTTTTAAATCTTATCTTGATACTATTTATACCAATTGTCATAGTTATCAAAGTTATTTTCGTATATATTATTCTGTCCACATCTGCATTATTTCTTTTAATATTATTCACCGTTTCGTCAGTCAATTATACGGCGAATAAATCACATAAACTAATGCTAAGTCTTATGAAATCATATGATAAGCACAATAAAGAATTCTATTATATAAGAATATCGACAAAGCTAAAGGTAATTCTTTAAAAATTAATTACATTTCTTTTTTAATCCTATAATTTGAAAAATATTTACTGAATATTATTTCAGTTATTGTCAACAATGGAACGAATGAGTGATAGAAGAGTGGGATTCTCGTGTTGGAAGTTATTTACTATCAATTATTTCCGTTGCTATGAAGTGAGTTAAAAACAAGCATGCACCATTATAATGTGTAATTCTGCAGTTTTTGAAGTGAATTTTAAATCGTTTAAATATTTTTGGTAAAAAAATATAAGCAAGCAGGCGCAATTTCCCAAATATCAGTTGGGTTTAGCTACTAATTAAACAGAATTTCGACTAGTTTTGTGAGAATTTAATAAAATTTAACAAGTAATAGCTAAAAGTTTCCTATTTTTCTTTAAATTTAGATAGAATTTCATTAGGCATTCTTTTAAAACGACGCCTTATATAACCTTTTTTGAAAATTTCTAAATATGTCATCGTTTTCGTCATTTGTAGGATATTTGAGATATTTATCGTAAATAAATATATACAGATATTATGTCTATACCTCCATTGATACGTACAAAGACATAAAGCTTCAATCACTTAATTTTATAATTAGCTTTTCTACATAAACTAAAAATTCTAATGGAGATTAAATACTCAATGTTTCTAATATCTTTGAATTTTCGAGGGTTTCCACTCCAATTGAGACTCAAATCCTATAAACTTATCATAGACATCTAAAACATCATAATATTTGGCTGGCTGAGATAATGCGATTGGTAGTAGTGTAATGGGTTGGGATATAACGAATCTATATAGACTTTTTTCTTCCAAAGCGGAGTTAAGGATCAATATTTTTTGAATAATGAATAATTTCTTTTAAATTTTTAGATTCTCTCATATCTAACATTATTATATTTAAAAATCGTGGAAATGTACAATTTTTGGTAATTGCGATTACTATAGACCGATGGAGTGCAACAACTGTTGTGATAAATTTTTTTCCAAATAAATAGAAAACTTTTTTAAGTCAATGCATTACATATTATACTGCATTTGTTTTGCTTAATTAGAGGGAACGTCTCATTAAAATAAGAGATTTTCTTTGGCCTAAAGTTGACCTTTGGTATCCACATTCAATAATGTATTTTCAAGGTTAATATCTATTATTATTGTAATGTTTTTGGCCTATCACGCTTTTGTAGTCTTATGTTATTTGTTCTTGCTTTAGTTGTAAATATTTTATATAACATCCTATTTTCTGATGACATGAGTGTTTCAGGAATTTCATCAAATAATTTGTTTGAAACAATCTCTTCTGTTGTGAGTTTCCAATTGAATAATTTAATCAAGAGATGAGCACATGTAGGTCTCAACCGATACGATGTTTCACGCATTGATACAATCGTCTCAAACAAGTTATTTATTTTTATCTCATAAAAATTAGCTTTTCTGATTTTCTCACTAAAAATATGAATAAAATATTAATTTATGTGCAAATGAAAATTAAGCTAACTTCTTTTTTTCAAAACATACAATTCCTGATAATCAATGTCAAACACTTCGCATGCGATTACACCCAAACTGTATACGTCAACCTTGGTATTATATCTTGTATCACGTAGAATTTCTAATGCACAATATTTAGGGGCTCCTCTGCCAAGAGAGTGAGACATACTTTCATACGGATGTAATGTAGCCAAACCAAAATCACCAATTTTTATATATTTTCCACTATTATTATCACTGATTAATACATTGGCCGGTTTGAGGTCTCTATGAATTATCGGTGGTTTTAATTCATGCAAATAATTGACGCCTTCTATCAGTTCTGTGAATAATTCAGATGAAATGAAATATTCAATTGCAGACAAGTTTTCATATTCTTTCTGATTAGAGTTTAATTTTTGAATTAAAACATTTTTCAAATTAGTTGAACAAAATTCCATTAAATTCAATAAATATTTTTCTTTCCCTTTCCTCTTGAATGCGTTGGCCTTCATGTTTAATATATTCTTCAGATTATATGAACACAATTCCATTTGTATGAAAAAGTATTTTTGGAATTCCTTCCAGGAGTCGTGATATTGAACAATCAAGTTATTTCTTAATGACTTAAATATATTCACCTCTTTCAGTGATTTCTCCTCGTCTATTTTTAGATCTACATTTTAATTAATTGATTGGGAGAATTTCAAAATTACTTGAGAATAGATATAAATTATATTATTATTCTTAAATAATAAACTTGCGTAAATTTTAAATCAGAGATGGCTGCAAGTTTTTGATCAGAGAGCGGGGGGAGGGTGGTCCCCCATAATTTTCACAGCAGAGATCAAGTAGGGGAATAGGTAGGTCTCAGGTACAAATAAATTAGAAATGTTTTCTAGTCATTTATATTGGTTTAATTAATTTTAAACTAAAACATTTATACATAACCAGCGGTGGTCTATAAGCCTGTATTTACTATCACCAGGAAATGAAACGTTGAAGGGGTAGGACGCTTTCCTTAACAAAATTATAAGTTCCTAAGAAATATTATTGTATTTTTAATACAATTAAATATGAATTTTGAATAAAACTATCTAATATTTGATGAGTAAATGAAAGGATTAACAAAATAATAATTCCTTTAAAAAATGATTGTTTGTCTGAATTAATGGTAAAACAAATAAACATTAATATATTGAACTGAATTAATGCTTAAAAGTATTAGAATTATTACAATTCAATGTCAATTTGCAAATATTTAATAGTAATTATTCATCAGTACCAGACTCTACTATTCTATAAACAAAATCATCCAGATTTTAACAAAAAATAAAAACAAATTATATTAGTAAAATGAATATAAACTCTTTACAATTTATTTCTGCACGCATAATATACAACCTCTTAGTTTACTGGCTTAATGTTTTTATATTTGAGTAATCTGTGAACGACACCTAATTTTGTGTTTGAAAAGAAACCTGAGTAATTGATAGAAACTTATAATAACAAAATTTTATTTTAAAGCTGAGTTTGAGACAACTTTTATTGAGATTAAGCTCTCGGTCACAAATAGTCAAATTTAAAAAAATTAAGCTAATATTCTAAAAAATAGTCCGATATACATGCAGAAATAAATTGTAACGAGTTTAGGTCCTTCAAAATGTTTAGATAGGGTTCCCTAGAAATTGTTTAGATGGAGGAAGATCCCCTAAAGCATGTTGATCAATGATCAGGATCTACCTAATCCCTCCTCTGGCCACCTCTGATTTTAAATGCACTATTATTGTTTCGCTTTGTTTTAGTTTATTTGAGTAATCTATCACTGATAGCCAAATGTTAGTACGAAATGGAAACTTGGTCTTTGATAGAAACAATTTATAATAAATTATTTTTATTTCAAATTATTTGATATCAAAATTGAGCTCTCGTTAACTAATTAGTCAATTAATTTAACTAAAGCCATACACAAATTGTGCATTTTAAATTTATCATAGGTTTATTTATAATAGCACACCTTTTCCAATTTGTTTGACTAGGATTAAATATAGTATGTTTTGGAAATATATTTTTAATTATTATACAGTAGAGAATCATTTTAAACTGGATCCAATAAGAATCTTTTAGAGTTTTAAACTGGATTTTTATATTAGACTAACCTATAACCGAATAATTAGCATTAATATTAAATAATTCAAAATAAAAAATTTAATATAATATAATTCTACAAATGACTACATATTCATTTAAATTAATATTTTGGCTATCGGTCACAGCTTAATCTCATTTAAAAACTCAAAGCTAATGAGTAAGCATCAAGCATTTGTCCATCCAGTTTAAAAAGATTCTCCACTGTAAATTGTAATTTTGTGAAAGGGCGTTTTGGATTAGAGGATTTTGTGTTACAGTATTTTAGTTTAGAGCATCATTATTTCTCACCGTTCATATGTAACACTTTAATAGCACAATGTTGCTTATTTTGTTTGTCTATCGCTTGGTATACCACACCAAATGCACCTCTATCTAATTCTTTCAATTGTTCATATCGTTCTAAAAATTTACCATTCTTCTCGGAACTTATTCCAGCTGATTCGATTTGTGCATTATCATTCAGGTTGCTTTGTCCAGATATAGTTATGCTATCTTGTGAAGAAATTTCACCATTGTTTTCATTAATCTCATCAATTTGTATGACAGTATGTACGCTTTGATCTTCTATATTTGCTACCTGTGTCATTTTTGAAATATAACATCAATCTCTTAATATTACTTATGTTAAACACTGTTTAGTTAAACATTGAATCAATAATGCTTTAAACTTGATTAGTAAAATAATTTACTTGACTATATTTTTACAAATATTATGATTCAATGTTTAACAGCATGTGCCATTTATACTGAAACACTTAGTAATATTACAGAAAAGTTATTTTATAATATTAAGGTAAGTAATTAAAGCATTATAAAAATGAAAATCACAATTAATCATTGATCTTTTATTGATCCGATGCAGTAAGTCCTATATTAAATTATGAGTTTTTATGCAAAATTAACTAAATATAACGTGTGCTTTTTTAAACTCAAAAATAGTACAGAAAATATACGGTAGGTTCGACTTAAAGTTAAATCAAGCGATAACTAATTTAAACTTTTAAAAAAATTTATTGTATTTGACTTGGTAAATTGACCAAAGCCGGGGAAGAAAGCACTTAATAATTTTATTTCCTACTAATTTTATCCTTTCAACTTTTTATCAATTTTGAGTTTAATTTAAGAAAATAATTACTAAAATTTATTAATTAAAGTTTGAAAAACTGGCAAAATATTATCTTTTAAAAAGCCTATAATTGCAAACACAGAATAATTATTATGTTTTGTTTTTCCCCGGGTTGGGTCAATTGAAATTAAATTAGAGATTCTAACTAGGGGTTCTAATCAGATAACAGAGTAAACCTGAATCATATCTACTAATACAAACTCTATAGATTTCAATGGAGTTCAATAGAGTTAGTATTAGAAGATATGATTCAGTTTCAATCTCTTATCTGATTAGAACCCCCAGTTAAAATCTCTGCATTAAATACAAACATACTTTTATTTTCCTAATATAAGCAAAACATATTATTATGATCTGTTGTATTGAAATCGCCAATGCTAAATAAAGATATGTGCCTAAATACCCATCAACTTGACATTTACCAAATACCTGTTCATTTCTTGATTTACAATTGTTATACACTCTATATATGTATGTAATAAAATAGCTCAAACTTTGAATAGAGGTGAAAAGAATATCACATTTTTCGCGACCATGCTTAAATATAAATTCACATAATCTGTTAAATAATTCACATAATCTGTTAAATAATTCACATAATCTGTTAAATAATTCAAAAATCTTCACGTTTCCACACAAACACGATGATAATTTGAAAATATCATTCAACTTCCTTATTTCAATATAAATAGTTAAATAACCCATAACTGGCGATAATATAAACGGAATAATTAGAGAGATGTTATCAATTTTTTGAGAATTTTTCATGTCTTCTAAAAGTTTAGTACAATTTGGATCATGTTCAGGTAATCTTTGTAGAGTTATGTCCGTTTGTCGCGTGGCTATATAAATTCTAATTATAATCATGGCGATCGACTCTACAAACCATAATAATATTAGAAGTATAATTAATATTTTAAGTGTGTTACTATTTAGCACATTTTGTAGCTTATTCTCAACTTTGGGGCAATTCATTTTCATAAATACAGAGATACTTGCAAAACATAAATATAAATGACCATAAAATAAATCTAAATGATTACTCTTAGATGTGCTGCATTATTTAAATAGAAAATATTTTTGAAATTATCTAATCAAACGTTTCTACACTTATAATAAAATATGTGAAAAAAAATTTCCAAATCAGTAAAATGATTTAATCTTTAAAAGCAATTTACAATACTTGCATTAGTTATTTCTTTAATAAAGAATGTGTTCGATTATAAAAGCACATTCAAATTCAAAATTATATTAATAAATATGTAAACTATTCTAAATTAAATAAGTTTATTAACACAGTTCCCAAAATTACCACACTCCTAACACACTACTAACTACAGCTATCCAGATTTTAATTTATCCAGAGAAATGCTTTATTCTTACTCATTAGCTTTGAATATTTATATTTAACTAAACAATGACCGATAGACAAAATATTAATTTTAATTCAAGTCGAGTCACTCATAGAAAGTTATTGTATAAAAGTTTTTATTTTGAATTATTTGATATTAATGTTAATCTTTCGGTAAAAAAATAATCAAATATAAGAACTCAAAGCTAATGAGATAGAATAAAGCATTTCTCTTGTTAAATTAAAATTTGGATAGATGTATATACTAGAATGGTACATTTATACGCTTCCACGACAATTCCCAGGGCACAATTCCCCGTGGCACAATTCCCCGTGGGTACAATTCCCCGTGGCACAATTCCCCGCGGGCACAATTCTCCGTGGGTACAATTCTCCGTGGCACAATTTCCCCTGGAACAAAGCACTGCTTTAAACTACTCGCCTATTACATTTGAATTTAAAATTAAATAAAATAATAATAAATTAAATTATAGTTATTTTAATTAACAGTTATTTATAAAGTAATTTAATATTTCAAACTATAAATAATCATATTTATTTATTTTTTTTATCTTATTTCATTTGATTTTGTCATAAATTGAATATGTGGAACGGACTATAATCTTATTATTTCCACATATATGGGTCACAATCCATATAGACTATCCATGAGGTCCTCCATTTGGTCAAATATTAATAATTGAATTTATCCACGGGGAATTGTGCCACGGGTAATCGTCGGACGGGGAATTGTCGTGATATGCATTTATACTGATATCCGCATTTATTATCAAAGATTTGTCAAGAAACTAAAACACATAATTTTATATATTTCATTTATTTCTGTAATTATAAGATAATTAATTAGTTTAAGAAGACACATATGTGTAGATTTGAAACAAAAGGAAGTGTAAAATTAAAGAAAGTCTTCGTTAAGTTTATTAAGATTAGATCGTGTTTCAGTATAATAGTCACATATAGTTAAACAATGAATAAATCATTTTGCAAATAAACAATGTCAAATAAATAATTTTAATAATAAAGTGGATAAAATTATTAATTTAATTTTTAACTCAGGGGTCGCCAAGAGGAAGTATAGCTTAAATACCTCGTATAGCTCATGAGTTCGAGATTTTGGAAAATTTTCCATCTTGAATTTTTGCAACGCATGCGCAAATAGTCATATTTTTACCTTGCTCCCCCTGTGCATTTTTCAAATTCTTTAATTTTCAATACACCCCCTAGCGTTTTGAGAAAACTTTAAAAAATACCCCCTATATATTTTCCCCCTTACTCGGCCGACCTTGACGGCCCTTGGTTTAACTGTATATAACTATTATATGGAAAGACGTATTAATCTTAATAAACTTAAATGAGAGTTTCTTTAATCTTACAATTCCTTGTGTTTCAAATCATCGGATCACATATGAGATTTTAAGAAAATATACTAATGATGACTCAATAACTATATCTTAATATAGTTTACAACATCATAACAAATATATGAACAATTTCATCTACATTAGTATTTTTTGATAAAATTATATTTTATAGGCATTATTATTACGTTAAACATTATATAGTAATTAAGTAAGATGTAACCTAGTTACAATCAATATTAATTCTGATAAATATTTCTAACTTGAGTATATTTTAATGATATATTATTGATGCATTTTTATGAAAAAGTTTACTATTTTGAATATTTAGTAGTTAATTTAAAAGTAATATACAGCTTAGATCATTCAAAAAAAGGACGGATGGTCAGCTTTGAGTTTTTATATTAGACTAATCTTTAACCGAATAATTAATATTAATATCAAATAATTCAAAATAAAAAATTTGATACAATGTCTTTTTATGAATGACTATATGTTCATTCAAATTAATATTTTGTCTATCGGTCACGGCTTAGTGAAACATAAAAACTCAATGCCAATGAGTAAGAATCAAGCTTACCGTCCGTCCTCTTTTGAATGACCTAAGCTGTATCTATTAAATTAGATATTGCTGGTCATATTTTAAGAATAGTTGATCAACCTTTGAGTATTTCGTCTATTTTATATTGTTTGGCTAATCATTTCCGAGAGCTTAATTTCAATATCAATTAATTTGAAACAAAAATTTTGCTTAAAGAATTTTATTAAATGACTTATTTGATTCATTCTAAACTAATATTTTGATGAGGTTCACAGATTATACAAATATAATACAATTATGCGAAATAACAAAATGAGGTCTATCAGGTGTCCAAAAATAAAATATTACTAGTTTATATTTAGATAATATAATGTGATAATCATAAACCTTGTTTTAGAACAATTACTCGTTTAGACGATTCTAATGTCGAGAGTTTAATGAAGATATGATAATTTCTTTAAATTATTTGGATGAAAATTTTAAATTTTTATTTCTCTGGTATTTTATTTTATTAAAATAATACTAAATGTTTAATTTGTGAATCATATTATCAGCTCGTTATCAATTGGTGGCAAATATATTATCGGAAATCATTGTTATTGGTTATAACTATAGAGACAGTTTGTCTCATTAAATTAAACTTAACTGTCACTTTATTAATGATTATAAAATCCTTTATCAGGTATCTGATGTACTTGAGCTAATAAACATAAATGAATACCACTACAGTCAGTAATAAATATAAATATTATATAACATGGATGCAATATTTGCCAAAAGTAATGTTCAATATCCTTCATATCTTTAATATATGGGATTTAATGTAAAGGTGGCTCACAGGGCCACTATTAAATTTCTAAAACTATACAGCTTAGATCATTCAAAAGAGGACGAACGGTAAGCTTGATTCTTAATCATTGGCATTGAGTTTTTATTTGTGACTAAGCTGTGACCGATAGACAAAATATTAATTTGAATGAAAATATAGTCACTCATATTAAGGTATATCAAATTTTTTTATTTTGAATTATTTGATATTAATGTTAATCTTTCGGTTAAAGATTAATCTAATAAAAAAACTCAATGCTAATTAGTAAGAATCAAGCTTACCATCCGTCCTATTTTGAATGATCGAAGCTATATATCATATGGGCTTGAGAAATTGAGAAAATATTTGCTAAAAGTATATATTATCATAAAAATATCGCTATTTTACCCACCAAAAAATTCCATAGGGTTGGTTGGACACCCCCAAATTTTGTATTGTAAACTATAATTAGATACATTCGATTAATAAAATCAAAATTATAAATTTTAAACGGCAACCAAATACATTGCATTGTAAGCTTAACCGATCAATACATTATATTTTTAGCTAAAATTATGAAATATAAACATGTACTGTAAATGATTCAAGATTTAGCAAAATAATTATACGAATTAAACATATTGAAGGTTATGTGTGTTTGTTTAATTAAATTTTTTAACACATTTTTTTACTTAAAATCATCAATCATTTAGTATACGTGCTTTTTTTGTAACATTCATTCTTTAATAATTTTATTTAATTTCATTGAAAATATAAGAATTGGTTTATTAAACCATTTTCTCTTATAATTGGATTCAGTATTGGCTGTAAAATACAAACCAATTCTATACAGAAAATTATCCACACTTTCTATAATAATATTTATTAAAAAATTTTCATGCTCAAATGATAAAACATTTTTCCAAAATTTTCACAGATTTGTCAAATAAAATAACATTAATCGAAATACAAATGAAATTTTTCACGTTTAAACAGTGTTTTCATTACTACTTATAAACAAATAGTATTCATAATTTAAGTTCAGTTCTAATCTCGACTTCAATGTCAGTAATCAATGAGTTTAATAAAAATTATAAAATTTTTCATGCAAGTTTATTAATATAATGTTTCGTTTAAATTAAATACTGTATATTTTACAATAAGACCTGCACAAATTAATATAACCTTAAGTCATATAAGATATTCTTTCTTGAATTCAAAACTTTAACTTGTGTTTCACTTTAACTGTTATCCGAGTGCGTTGGCCGAGAGGTTAACACACTTGCCTGTGGAGACTGGGTTGTGTGTTCGCATCCCCACTGATCCACTCTATGTTCCTTTCGTCTCATTCATTCACTTTAGACATTTTAAAAAATTATTTAATAAAACATAAAATTAATTTAGCGAAATAGATACACAAGCTCTGGAAGTGTGAACTAACCACCACATCTCTGCTTTAATAGGCAATAGGGTTGTGAGTTCGAACCATGCCTTGGGTGAGCATTCTTTCTCTCTGAATTTAGTTTGTTGGGCCTTGGGTTGGGCAAGATGACCATAGACCCAAAAAAGGATCATCAATTGGTAGAAGCTGAACTGAAGGCTCAGGTGTGTTCTCTTAAATCTGTAACATTATCCTCGCTGTCTTACCTTTGAGTTAAGCAGTGATTCCTAGCTGAGTTGAAATTGTTATGCAGGGAGAATGTTCCCATTAAAAAGGATTGGATAAAAAATAGGCATGAAAATAAATTTATATAATATTCTAAAAATACACATCGATAATTTTATAAAAAAAATTAGAAAATAGTATTGTGTCTTTTGTAATAATTAATTAATGAAACGTTTTTTAAAGATTTATGAATAAATGTTCTTATTTGTACTCTGTACATATTATGTACTCAACATTGAAACTAAACATTGAATTTAAATTCAAACTATTTTTCTAATCATGTTGCTCAATTAACTCAGACTGATTCATATAAAATTTAATATAAAGTTTTGAGCATTTCAATGTGAAATGAGTCTGAATGCTTTTTTTACGCCTGAATATATGTGTTTCAGTTGTTCAAAATCATCAAAAGTCAAATTTCAATAATTGAAATTTCAAATTGAACTAATATTATAAACAATTGTACTATCAGCTTAGGAATCAAAAGACATATGAAATGAAATCTACTTTTACACCAAAACTTAATTTAATACAGATTTTATTGTACTGTATATAAAATTATTAGTAATGTTTCATTAGTAATAATTTCGATTAATACGATATGAATTTGAAACTATCACAGTTCTGTTAATTTGTGAATAAAATTGAACTAAAGAATGAAAGAGTGAATGAAAATTTGTTTATTTATTTTATTTTGAAACTAAATCATCAATATCAAAAATGATGATTTCAACTCATTTATACAAACTTACTAAAATAATTTTTCAATAAATTCTAGACTTTCTTTACTAATGTCAGTAATTAACAAAAAAATGGAGTATTTATGTCATATATAAACCTTTGAAAGGAAGTTCCTTTCCAGATAAAATTGAACGTTTCTACTTTTTGTGATAGTAACTTAATACATATGTAAAATAAAACTTTCTTCAACTTTGATTAGATGAAATGGAGAACCATATAAACCTCCCGATGTTTTAATCTGCACGGTTACTAGATCAAACTTTATCAGTGCTTAATTTAATTTTATTATATTTGATAATATGTGGCCGAAATGTGAATTTCAATATCAAATAATTTGAAACAAAATTTTTGTTATAAAATGTTTTAATGAATGACTCAGTTTTCATATCAAACTATTATTAAGTTGTTATTCACTAATTAGTGAAATTTAATAACATTAAACAAAACACTAAAATTTGATCAAGTAACTATGCAGATTCAAACAATCGGGGGTTGACATAGTTAGTCAAATATTAATGCTTAATCTTTTATGCTCTTTAAAAAATGATTGAACTTTCTATTGCATATGATCCGGTACTACTTTTGGACCGGGGGTTTCGGTCCAAACTGGGGGTTCGCTCTAAAGGCTCGTCTTTTAAATCAAGTCTTTTCATCCTTTTGGGTTCGGATTTTACTCCCTGAGCTGCCCTTGTGATGGTGTCCTTCCTCTTTGGTCTGCAATGACACTTAAGATGTCTGGGTCATCGACGGCAATCTTCCTCCCCTTTTCCCAGTCCTTCTTCATCTGAAGAACTATTAGATCCGTTTCGGCTTTCGTTCTCTAGTTTGTTCCAGACATCGATGGCCCCCTTTCCAGACCCTCCGGGTCAGCTTCGACCTATAGTGCGGTCATGTTATTGAGTGCCGAACGATTCATAGCTCTCTGATCACGCCGTTCTATTGAATCCATTCCTTCAGTTCCGCCTTTTCCAAAAAAAACTCTCTTTAGCTGTACTGCTTGGCCACTACGAGAAACACGAGTACCGGTATTCCCAAAGTGTATGGAAACAATCCGCACCCAACACCAACTGATCCGGTGCTACTTCTGGACCGGAGGGTTTCGGTCCAAACTGGGTCCTTTTGGGTCCGGATTTTACACCTCTAAATGATTTCGTCCGTCAATTAAAACAAATAATAAAAGTACTAAACATTGGCTAAAAATAACTTTCAATTAAATAAAAACAATTCTAAAACTCTTTATAATATTTCTTTATTTTTCTTAATTCAAAATTAAACTATAATATCATTTTAAATGAATAAAACATAAGTATTTGTACACAATTAGGACCGAAAAACAATTCTAAAATCATTTTAAAATATTTTCCATTTTATACCAAAATCAGAGATTAAAGACGGCTTAAAGCAAATGATAAGAAAAGAAAAACACAAAAATTAAAGGAAAAATAGTTTTGAACTAATATACAAATATAATGGAAAGTTTTAGGGAAAATAAGTTTTTGTCGACCTTTGGTTCAGTTCTCAGAACACATTTTAAACTTTAGGACCTTTTCTTCAAAACTCAAGACTTTGTTAGATTCCGTCCTTAACTTCTGTACCGCTCCTATTACTAGTCCTGTTCCTTGTCCTCTACCACCTGCTCCTCCATTTATTAGAGCATTATCATCCGGGGTTCCTCTGTTCCGGATTACATATAAAATGGAGACTAAAGATACAAACACTATAAAAGATTCAAGATTATTATTTAATTTTAATCCAAAAAATCAACATTAATTCTGGAATATTTATGGATAGAATAAAAAGCTTCAGACGTATATCACATTCCAATGTCCAAAACAATATCGTTCTGCAAATTAATGAATTAAGTATTTAATTTACGCAAAAGTTTTACATTTTATTAATTTATTTCTATTCTATTAAAAATTTTTGCTCAATATTGTTCAACCCCTGAGTTTATAATAACATTTTATCAATACTCACACCCTATAACCTCTTAATTTCTGGCTATCTTGGTTATTCTTGTTGTATAATTTATAAACATTTTCAAGGTGAAAAGCACAAAAAGTACAACAGTGCACAAAACATATAAAGTTACAAAAATTTAATATATAATTAATGTACTTGTTTTGATAAAAGTTTTTAATAGAATTTATTAATTGAGTGGCCATTAAAACCAATACAATTAATTAGTACCTTAACAAGTTGAATGTGGATTATGATTTCCATTATTTACGTTTCTAATATATAAGATGCTCCATTATAGTTTGCCATGCAAAATTATTATTTTTCTCAACCAACTATAGGTATTTTTGAAATGTAATAATTTAACAATTTTATAAAAAAAATTTATGCACTTGATAAAGCGTGAGTGAATTTACCTATATGATATATAAATTTACATCGTTAGAAAGGTAATGTTAAACTGAGCTCAAAAATACACTTTGTATTTGATTCGCATTTTGTTGAAAATTATTAAAATTTTCATAATAATCAAAATTTAAAAATTAAATATTTAAATAGCTCAATTTGAATATATTTTGTATTTATGCGCATAACATATCCAGCAAATGCCTTTAAACTGAATATAATATTAAAACAAATTAAAAATTTACATCCTAAAAAATATCAGGGAGTTGCGCATATTGAAATTTCTAATAATAAATTTAATGAGTCAACTTGTAAATTTCAAAAAATAAAAACTGCAAAATATTTGTATTTAAGCTCATGATAGTTAAATATATATTAAATTAGCACGCTAAAATGATATTTATATTTATCAATTAAATTCCTACTTTATATTATTTATAGCTCTTCTTAATAAATCATTCAATGATTATCGCAAAATAAAATCAATTTTAAAAATACACTCTAATGTACTTTAAACATATTTAATCAACAATCCATTAAAGTACCTGACATTGAAAATATTTATGATATTTTAGTTTTTTTTATAGAAATCTTACACAACATTTGTTATAAATAAGCCTGCTTAAAATTTTCAACAATTATTGCTTGCTTCATTGAGAAGATAGTAACATGGCAAGCTTAGCAATCCAATTGATTACTGTATCGCTAACTACATTACAAATCGATTTAATCCACGATTTGTTGGGAATGAGAAATACATGGAATTCTCAATACGAGTATATAGTAGTCGGCGCCGGATCTGCCGGTGCTGTTGTCGCTAATAGGCTAAGTGATAGTCCAAGTGGTAATGTACTATTGTTGGAAGCGGGCAGGACCCAGAGCGTGGCTACAGATATACCTGGTGACTTTTTCAACATGATTGGCACAGAGTTTGATTGGAACTATGTAAATGTGCACCAGAATGATTTTGGCCTGGCTACCAATGGAATTTTGCCGGAGCCCAGGGGCAAAGTTATTGGAGGTACGTCTACACTGAATGGTATGGTATATAATAGGGGAAACAGAAGAGACTTCGATAGTTGGAACTCGACTTTCGGGGCCAACGGTTGGAGTTATGCAGAAGTGTTGCCGTATTTTATCAAATCTGAGAACAATAGCGATCCGACACTTGTCAGTGAAAACGCGGGATTTCATGGAACAACTGGTCCTTTGAAGGTATCGTCGAATCCCAATCCACAGCCAATTTTCATTGAACTACAGAAGGGTATGAATCAATTGGGTTTGCCTACTATTGATGTTAATGGTGCCAATCAATTGGGCACTTATAGTCCACAACAGACTATTGACATCAGCACTGGTTTGCGTTCGAGTACTGGAAACGCATACATAGATACCAATCCACATCCGCTTAATTTACACATTTTGACCGAAGCCCTGGTGACGAGAATATTGTTTAATAAAACCACTACTGGTCTGAAGTCAGTTGGGGTGGAATTTATTAAAAATAATCAGACTTTTCAAGTGAGGGCTGGAAAAGAGATTATTATATCTGGAGGTAAGACTGTATTGAGTTATTTAAATATTAAGATGAAAAATATTATATAATTATATTATATAAGAGATAGAAAATAGAGGGGGTATATCCTAAATACCTCCCTGAATCTGAGATTTTCCAAAATACGCTTCTGATGTTTTGATACGCTGGCGCAAAAAGTAGTATTTTTAATTTATTCCTCACTTTGTATTTTTAATATTGGAAAAAACGTATACCCAATGACTTTCTAGAAATATTTTGAAAAATACTCCCCTCTATACCCCCTAACTCGGACGAGTCTGGCTAACCCTGTATTATATTCTCTGTTTTAGAATGATATTATATTATAAAAAGACCTATATTTTATATAAATGTTAAATATTTACAATTGTGATTAATAAATAAAATTAAATCTTTCATCTAACTTGATTATCTAAACCTTTCATCTACCTTGAATATCTAAATACCATATTAGAAAAATATTTCTTACAAGTGGCTTCAGTAAACAATTTCATGAAATAACTTAACATCTGTAATTCGATTTTTTATAATGCTATAAATATATAAAAAATGATTTATAAATAAATATCTTTTCATTTTAGCAGGGTTCGCCAAACTTTTGGCTAACTTATTATTAAATCAGTTTGAGATTACTATTCATTAATGACAAATAATTCAATATATGAAGTGATTATATTGAAAATAATCAAAATGGAAACAAATTGTTACTTTAAAATAATTAAAAGCCAAAATAAATAAAGTATTAGAAATATTTTTTTACAAATTAAATCATGTCAGATTTATGCCCGCGAAATTCAACATAAGCAACTTATTTTGCTTTTCGCATATAACCTTTATAAATTTAATCTAATTAGAAACAAGCATATTAATTCTGCTTTACGTTTTCTTAAAGGAGCATACAATTCACCACAAATTCTAATGCTGTCCAGCATTGGACCAAAAGCCCATCTCGAATAACTGAACATACCTGTATTATCTGATCTACCCGTGGGCAATAATCTGCAAAACCAAGCAGCTGCTTTTATATATGTGC